>JAODUK010000004.1:320645-332629 GCA_027564635.1 Typhlichthys eigenmanni | reverse complement strand
GAGGGTAGCTGAACACCATTTAAAAACATGCAGTGGTCCCTTCTCCTGTAGGAAACAAAATGGCGGTTACCATGGGCGTCAAAGAACTCCTCGTCCGAGCTGTCCTCCGAGTCTCTGGCTATGCTCTGCATCCTCCACTCTGACAGGCTGTGGCGCGACGGGCTCACTGGAACACAACCACAGCAGCAGGGATCGCTGTTATTTTGGGACACCTGGAATTGTCTCAGTCTCTTACATACAGTCGCATACATACAGACACACGCATACATACAGACATACACACTCACACACGCATATATACATACATACACACACACATACATACACACACACGCTCACATACAGACACACACACACACAGACACACACACACACACAGACCAAAATGCAAGCACACACACCCACGTGAAAATATATGCTCCTCTTTAAATCACTCACTGACTCACACCCCCACCCACCCACACACACCAAAATGCGAGCAAACGCACGTGAAAATAAAGATATGCTCCCCTCCAAATCACACACACACAGATAAACACATACTGTACACACGGTGTTATATAAACATGCAACAGTGCAGTGGTGCACTACGCAGTGTTTGGGGGTGGAGGAGGTGGAGGAGGTGGGGTTGAAAGCACGAGGGCCGGTGTAGCGTGGCACACGCGGTCTAGCGGAGCCAGCCCAGGCAGGCACACGGCCAGGGGAAGCAGACTTTAATAGCAGCATGCCTTCAATGCCTTCATATCATTAGTGAGGGAGGGAGGAGGCCGCCTGTCTGAATCTGCTGCGAGCTGGAAGGAGCTGGACGGTGGTAGTTGGGAGTGGACTGGGAGGGGGAGGTGCAGCTGTGGCTGTAAGAGCGCGCACAAGAAGAAGAGAAGGGAGGAGGACGATGACGATGGGAGCTGAGGAGCGCGTCGGGAGCCCCCTCCTCTAGTCTGTGATGTCAACACTGCTGCTAAAAATAGCCCAGGACGGGGGGGGAGGAGGGTCAGGGGTCATACAGAGGTGGGCTAAGACAGGCTTGGTGGAGGCGCAGGAGGCGGAGGGGAGATTACAGTCGGTAAGGGAGCCTGACATGTTGCTGGTGATGTCACCGCTGCTGTGCTGCCGATGCTAAAAATAGCCCCCGGTGAGAGGCACGCACACACACACACACACCGAGAAAGAGGTAGGTAAGGGTGGGGCCAGGGTGCAGGCTGCACTGTAAACACTACGCACAGCCTGGGGCTACGGGGCGGGGCTCAACGCTGCCCCGCACCAACGCCGGGACACGTCTGAAACCCTGTTGTTAATGGTTCGTTATCTCAATAACGATCAATCATATTCGTATTAGAATATATTGTTATAATAGAAACCGTCTACTCTCTGTCTGTTTGTCTGTCTGCAATCTGTATGCAGTCTGTCTGCAGTGTGTCTGTGGTCCTGGCTGTATTCGCGGTGACTGGTGAGCATGAATGCACACTGTTTGTGCACACTGTGTCCTTTGTTGAAAAACACACACACACACAGTTGTGTTTGATAAATGTAAACAGTGAGCAGGGGATAGGATAGATCCTGAGTACATGCATGCACGCACATGCACACACTCACACGGACACACACGTGCACGCTCGCACTCCCACGGCCGTGAACCCAACACACAACACAACACAACACAACACACGGCCCTCACCTTCTCTCTTAGAGGAGCGGGAGGAGCGGGAGGAGGTGGACCACTGCTTGGTGAGCCCCCCGCGTGCCTGCAGCTTGTCCCGCACCGCGCCCCCCACCTTGGTCGCCCCCTCCTGGGCCTCGGCGTGGCCGGCGGTCTCCTCCGCCCCCTGCTCCACGTCCGGGGCGGGCGGGGCCGCGCCGCGCCTCTCCTCCTCGGCCACGGCCTCCTCCTCCTCGTCGGCCTGGCTGAACTGGGCCATGCGGCGGGCCAAGGCCTGCTGGGTCTCCAGCTCCAGCTGCCGGATGTCCTCCATGGTCAGGCCACACCACTCGTCCTGCCAGCACCACGCCTGGCGGTGGGCCCGCACCATCACCTTCCTCAGGCCTGGGAGGGGGATGGGGGAGAGGGGAGTAGATCCAATTGATCATATTTCCGTTGCTGTAGGTTTCCAAGCTAACCTTTATTTAATACATTTTAAATAATAAGCAAAGTATGTTCGATGTGATTTTAAGCACATTTGATATGGCACTGTCACAAATCATATTGCTCTTTTCCAGAATGTAAACATTTGATGCGTGAATCGTATAAATGCCGTGACGTGATTCTATCCGGAGTCAGCTGCCCCGTCCTGTGCCACTGGCTATTCAGCGGCGTGTCGGGAGCCGGTCTCTGGGTCTGTCGGTGCTGAAAATAAAACGGCCATGTGCCTGCAGTGTGCGTGCGGCGTGCACGGGCCTGCCTACGCACCTACGTCGTGGATGAAGCGCTCGATCTTGGACTGCATGCCCCAGTAGCGGAACTCCACCTTGCACAGCTTGTAGGCGCACATGACGGGGCTCTTCCCTGGGTTAGTGTTGTACTCCTCGATCCAGTCGTCCTGCAGGGGCCCCCGGTGGGTCTTAAGGGACTTGTACAGACGCGGGTCCTCCTCTGCTTTGTACTCGTGGGGCGGGATGGGGTCTGTCACTATGTCAATGGGGTCTGCCCGCAAGAGATCAAATTGACAGCCGTTTAAATACAAAACTGTAAAAAGTCAACCGAGAAACAGGAGTGCAAGACCGCCATTGTATGGATATATACGCTCGGACAATGGAAGGTGTAACTGGGTCACTGCGTGCCCTGAAACCCACCAGGTCTGTGCGGTTTCAGATGTACGGTGCTACCAAGCGAGCTTATGTTGCTCCCAACTGGGTGGTGCAGTCACTGCAGTGACAGAACACAGCCACAAGTGGGCCTCTTTCTGCTACTCAAAGTCAGAATGACTTATAACAGTTAACTGATGGTTTAAACTATTGAAACTGATTTATTGTCAGGGTCCCAATGCAAAGAACACATAAGGGTTCATGTCTGTGGTTTAATGATCTATGCGCCATTGCACACTGACCTGAAAAACACAGGACAACACCAAAGCCTATTTAGGACTATACTGGAGTATACACTGTCACCAGAAGATCTTACCAATAGTTCTCTGCCTCTTCTCTACTGCAGACATGTTGAATGCATCCTGGTTACCCGTGTCGGGCTTGTAGTACGTCTCAATGTCAATGGAGAACTTCTCAACAAATGGACAGGTGTATCTGAAGGAATCAAACATCAAGTTCTCTGATGACCTACTGTACTGACCAGACACAGCTACAATTGGTTAAAGAGGTGAACTATATAATAAACATTTCATATACTGACAACTACGATAACTTCTCATTTTGATAATTTGTTTGGACTTTTTTGCAGAAAATTCCGCAAATTAATAAGTTGCGTTAGAAAAATTGGAAGCGGTTTTGACTGAATTTGTATACTGAAATATTATTAATATTAATTAAATTAATATATGTAATTTAACACATATTAATCAGAATCATTTAGTTATTCATTGGGAATATTTTAACAAGTTCATGTGGCAAGCACTCAATATCAGATCAAAAGCATTCTCAATATAAAAAACAGTTATCTTATCAAGACCCTTTGTGCTGGAACCAAGTCATATCAGATCAGCATTTACACATAAAACATAAACCGTTTGGTCAGAGGGTTGATTGTGCTGACGATGCCATTTCTTTTTTTAAATATGAGCATCACACAACCCCTTCCCCCCCCCCCATTTCCCGCTCCCATGGCTGAGGATAGATGTGTGAGCCATGCCCATCTGCTGTGGCAGAGACAGAGCTAAAATTGGTTATAAAAACAAATGAAAAAACAACGGTTTACATGCACTTCCAGTCTGTCAATATCAGAAGGAAATAAGTACATGTTCCCAGTAGCTCAGGCAACCAATCACAGACTATGGGTCATACAGATGAGTACAGCAGCGATGTGTGGACACCTCACCTTGTGCGAGTGTAGGGGTAGGCGTTCCAAGACTCCTCTTCCACCCTCAGGGCTGCTTTGGGCAAGATGGAGCGAAACCAGCCGGGAATGTGCATGCCAATGTGGTAGACCTTGTGGGTGTACTGGCCGGCACCCCCGGGTCCGTCCGTGTAGGGCTTGTTCTCCAGAATCTCTACCCCGCTTCCTTCTCCGCAGCTCTCCTCGCGGCTCTTCTTCTGCAAGGGGCGAAAGGGGGAATTTTATTTGTATCATTTGTATTATTATTAGATTACTTTTATGTCTCTGTGTGTGTGTAGGTTTCACAAAACACGCTTAAACAATAGCGCCGGTACAGGAGAGAATAAAATAGGGCTTTACAGTGACTTTTAAAGTGTTATTTATTTATAATATGTATTGGACATGTGTATGTATGTCTTCCTCAACGTGTGTGTGTGTATTTCAGAGAGTGTATGTGAGAGAGGGTATGCATTAATAGGAAATGGTACTGGGGGGGCTTTTATTTATATGGATACAAATTCGACGGCTCTAAAAACAAAACTGCTTCAGTTTTGCTCATGTGGTTCAATTCAAAGTACGACACTAAACCGCCTAATGGTAAACCTCAAATATATCAACCTTTTTTTTTGCAACTCGGCAGGTATCGTTTATGAAGGGATTTAAGCTTCTAAGATGTTTATTGATTAATGTAAATGAAGTCCGTACACAAACCAAACTGAATCTGATCTACTGCCTCTACCATCACTACCATCTGCAAATGGACATTCAAATGCATTTTACAAAGCAGGAAGTTGCTAAACCTGCTCATGGTACCACACCTTTCATATTTACATTACAGGGAAGATACAGGAATAGAAGCTACCGGGCGAACACAGCTGTCGTGTGCTGTACTTACAGACAGTTAGGTAACTCGGGGGCGGGACTAAGGAAGGAACATTGAACGCGGTTAGAGAGAGAGTACAACTGTGACCGTTTTGAATTCAGTGGGGCGAGAAGATTTCGGGCAAAGTACAAGTGCTTACGATATAAAAATAAAATAAAACAGGAGAGCGAAGGCTTAGTGTACACTCATAATAAACATATTTATACTACATGTAGGTTTGGTTACTTCTGCGTATATAACTCATCACATATTACTATATTAGCTGTTGTCAAAGTGCACACACCAATCCATACACTATGCGTATGTTGCAATGCACCAAGGAGTGTCAAAAGTGTTATATTGTAATGTTTGCGCTAAGACCAAAGCTAAATCGCTCTAGTCAGCCCAGTGTCTGTAACACAGGCCAGTCGGAGCATCTGTAGCGCCGGGAGCCACGAGGCGTTCAGACCTTCAGCTCTCCAGCCCTCCGGACCTCATTACCTCTGACAGGTCGTTCATTAGCTGCCCGCCCTGCTTTCAACAGCACAGATGCGTCTCCGAAGACACAGAGCAGACGCCCAAGAATCTGGCTCTCGCACAGCCGTACCCAGCAAGTAGGGTTTACATTGATGTACATTAACACATCTTAGCACACAAAAAGGCACGCACGAATACAAGCGCATTACCGAACATGAATATGTAGAAAACGTAGAAATATAAATTGTGTCGTTAGCATTCATATAAAAAAAATAATAATAATAAAATAAAAAACACCAACAAACCCCAGATCAAAGAAACGCTATAATTAGGTCACCGACAGCCGATTATGGCCTCTTAGTGTCAAGGGGGCATGTTCATTTTCATTAAAGCGCCTCTAAGGGCTGTTTCGCTTCAGTTATAAAGGACAGAAGGTTACAAAGTACAGGCCACGGGGGCAGTCATTCCCACCGAGAGTGGGAAGAGGTGAAGCACAGTCTGCATGAGCTTAACCTCAAATGAACACAGGATATGATAGCCGTAATAGACCGCTGTAATGTGGGTTTAGCCATGTGTGCACGTACTGCATACTGTAGTGTAGTGCAGGGGTCAGAAACCTTTTTGATATGAAGTGCCTTTTCAAATGTTCTTGTGGATTGGTGTGCCATATCGACGTTACGTTTATTCATGACATTACATCAAAATGTAATATCCGTGTGATCTGTTATTTTATTACATCTATAGGCAATATGCAAAGTAACATACAAATTAAAAAAAAAGTTCTCTCACAATCAGGACATTGTAATTGTATATTAGAATATGATACAAGGCTGTCATCCTTATGGAAACATCCACATCTGAGTTTAAATCATTAACCTTAAAACATTAAAACAATATTGGTTATCAGCTATGAACTTCACTTAGTAATAATGGCAGTTATTATCAAAACAAGAGAATTAAGTGAACGAAATATGAGATCTACACAAGAATGCTGCCATCGCCATCGAGCCCATTCCAAAAGCGTTACTCATCCCATCCACACAGAAGCAGGTGAATGTTTGCTGCAATGGGGGTGAGGATGCATGTCAATCAAACTGCCTTAAAGAACAGGTCACACAACTGCTAATGTCTGTGAAAGACATTATTTTGCATGAGGATGAGAGTGTGCTTGAACATTTCCAAAAAACCTCTATTGCACACTTATTGCCAGTGTGCCATTGGCTAAGCTACCGTGTGCCCATGGTGACACTCGTGCCAATGGTTGCTGACCACTGGTGTAGTGTATAGTGATATCTACAAAAGGAGGAAGATAAATAGGGAATAGGCAAATAGGCCTGGTTGAGTGACCTTTGTGTGGTTTTTGCATTCAGGGTGCTTATTAAAAGGAGAGTTGTTAAAAGTGACATTCCATTCACTTTCATTACATTCACAATGAAGTTATTCAATTTCTGTATTTGATGATACAACTGTATTGTTTGTTTTCCCCCCACTGTTTTTAAAAACATGCTGCTAATACGATAATGAGGGACACAAAACTCTGTCAAACCTATGCCATAAACATAAATTGAGATTCAACACCAAATAAGCTACAAATGTAGTTAATTAAATACAGCGTCCAAACCGAACCTTTAAATCACAAGACCGCAATCACAGAAGGCTTTCACTGATCTACAACACTAGGGGAGGGTTAGAGAACAGCACGAGCTCTGCAGGGGGCGGGAGTAGAAAGGAATTGCCAAACATTTTTGCAAAGTTCAAAAGTTAAAAACCAACAGCAACACACAACGTGGAGTGTCTCTTTAAAAAAAAAGTTAACGGCAGATCTCTGTTGTACATTATTGTCTCACTGACAGGATGCAGATAAGGATGCAGTTCAAGTCACATCCTGGTTTGATTCTCTCGCCTCCTTTCCTGTTGAGATGGTGCGTTTCATTTCATTCTACACACCGCTCAGAGTTCAGTGTGAGTGTCGTGGATGTGTGTGTGTGACACGAGATAGTGAAACTTTAAATTCCCTACTTTAACCCACATTTGCTCTAGGCGACGTCATCGCAACTCTCACAGTGGCGATAATTAATTTGCAATTGTCCATTAGCATGTGTGTGTGTGGGGGGAGGGGGGCCCACGGGGCCAAAGGACGATGTCGAGGAACTGAACGGGCCCTGACTGACTAGGCGGGGGGTGCTGCCTGCCTGCGTATGTGCAGATACGGCCACTCGGCCAGGATGTCCCGAGGCCCTGGCTTCATCCGTCAGCGCTCACACAAGGGATGGACAGCCCGTCTGTGATCCATCCCTCGTGTAAGTCTGCAAGCTCCAGTTGCCCTGGTAACGTACAGGAAACTGGGAGAGGTATTTACACCAGCAAAAGCCTTGTTTCCTTTCTCGTCAGAATAGGCACTCGGTCTTCCTCCCGCCCCCTCGCAAATGCATTCACCTCTCTCCTTCACAGCTTTATTTATTTATTTATTTTTTAATACCGTCTCCTCTCGTTCGGTCGCTCAATCAGAACAGAACCTGGCCACCGGCATGGCATAGCTGGTGATGTCAGCGGTTGCCGTGGCGATGGAAACCTCACAGCAACGGCAGAGCGGGGAGGGTGAGGTCAGGGGAAAAGGCAACTATAGGTCACTAATGGAAGAACTCCTCCTTCATGGCTGTTGCACGTGCGTTAAATACTGATAATCTTTGCTTCGTAGACTCTTAGTGTAAACCAGTCATATGTTAATCTGTTTAGAGCCTCTTAAAGTTTAAAGTCTAACGACAACAACAGCACTGCAGTATGTGAAGCAACGCGCGTTGTTACGACACGTTTGAGCATGGTGTGGTAAGACTAACTGAATTCCTTCTCCCTCTCTGTCTTGTGACACGCTATATACGGTAGTGTTCGTTGCATTTAACACGCAGCTGAATATTATCTTTATTGTTTAGTATGTAGAACTGGCTGCTGCTAGCAGAGCCTGTGAAGGAAGTACAAGCCACAAAAACAAACCCTCATAACCTTCAACCTTCATAAAGGTTCTTCATACTCTATGGACAAAACATTATGGCCCATGGTGGTAATGTACCATCTCCAGAGAAGGAGCAGCATCTGTCAGCAATAAAGGTTACAAATTCTGGTAAATCATTCCTCGGGCTACATTTAACAGGCTACATTAGAGGAGTGACTTTGTTTGGAAAATTAGTACTAAAGACCAACAAACCTGCCTATATAATTAATGTTAAGATAAGATTATCCCTGAGGATAGAGGAGTATCCCCAAGAGTAAGGGATTCCCCAAACTGTTGCTCAGGAGCTGGTCACATGACTACAGTCCCTTAACTAGAAAGAAAAAAAAAAAAGAATATGAACTTCAAATATGCTCACATGTGCACCCACGCTTTCCGTGAAGAAACACACACCCTGCAAAAGGGCCAAACGGTCATTAATATAAATAATCTGTCAGCACACAAGGTGCTTTTGCTCGGTTACTATAGCACCAGACCCTGCATGACCAATCAAAACCGAGGCCGGTCGTGCAGTAGTTAGTAGTGTGTGCTTCCGTTTCCATAGCTAGCATGTCTAGCCGTGTTTAAAGTGTTTTTTAACAACCACTGTTAATGAATGTGTTGGAAAATTACAGAAAAGGTACATTTTCTCACACAGCCAACCGTTACTTGCGTAAAGTCTGAGACACAGCACTGGCTAGTCTCAGCCTCTTCTGTTGCATTTCTGCCAATGTGTTCACCTCTATTGCTCTTCACATGATGGCACACGTCATGTGATTGGTCAATGCTACTCAAACTAGTACAAACTGAAACCAGTCCATATTCACTACAAATATCTTATGTCGCTGTCTACAGACACTGGATATTCATCTGTTTATAGAGATTCATTTTTTTCTAGATGCAGTTTACTGTGCCCAGTTTACTGTTACTTGCTGCATACAGCTCCATCATAACTTCAACATGAAATCAGCCGATCAATAAGCATCCAACACACACTACCAGAACCAATGTCCGTGTTAACGCACAGCAAGTAGCACAGTCAGAAAGCACATGCACAGATTTGACAACACACACGCATTCTGTAAGAAAAGTCCACTTCCAACTGCAATGTCAACTGACTGTGGAGCTTGCTCAGCTTCGCAGCAGCAGAGAATATCACCTCCTTCTCTGCCAGGCTAAGACTCGCTTTCATTTTTGGTTTCATCCAGGATCTAGAACGACAAATTTACATTTACGACATTTGGCATTTTTTGGACAAGTCAAACACCAGCAATTGTAAGCAAACAATATTATACTGTATCGTTACAGCATCTTGTCAACATGACTAGTATTTAGGCCATTAGGAGCTTTGTATTACGATTTAATGATATATTGACATGGTAGTAAAGTGCTTAATAAATAAGCGCAGACATTTTTTTTTTACTTTACATGGTAGAGAGAAAAGAAAATCGCATTCGACAAAGAAACTTAAGAGCAGGATTGCTAGGAGGTAGAGAAATCGCTAGTCAAGGTATTGAGTTATTTAATTGAACCAGTTGGTAAGAACCGGTTGTTTTGCTGTCGAAAAAGCGAAGAACTGGTTCTCGATTAGCCACCGGATCCGACCTGTACTCAAACTGCATTGTTGGTATAAAGAGGCATAAAGAGGCATAAAGTTCACCATATTTTCTCTACTGTCAGCAATGTATGATTCAGAAAGTGGACCCACCTTAAATAGAATCTAAAAAGTACCTGTCAGAAATGTATGATTCAGAAAGTGGACCCACCTTAAATAGAATCCAAAAAGTACCTGTCAGAAATGTATGATTCAGAAAGTGGACCCAATTTAAATAGAATCTAAAAAGTAACTTTCACATCGTAGTCATCGAGAGGTACAGGATTCTTGCCAATAACGTGCCGGAACATGGGTGATCCAAAACTGAGAGGCAGCAGATGCCAAATGCCAGCACATAGGGAGCTGTGGGTGTGCAGAGGCGTTGGGAATGATGGGGGGCAACCTCACCTGGATCATGTAGAGCTGGGCGATGCGGTACTCCTCCACGCTCATCGGCATGGGGATGCGATACTCCTTGATCAGCATGGTGGCTCCAGGGGGAGGTGGAGATGGACTCTGGGGAAGGGGTAGGGGGTGGGGGGTGGGAGGACGAGGGACAGGAGGGGGTTCCTACAAGTGACACGTCAGGTCCCCGGCTGTAGTCCTCATCAACGGGGCCTGCAGAGGAGACAGGCGGGGAGGGGGGGGTGGGGGGTTAAGAAATGTGTCATTAACAAAATGTTTGAACACAAACGCCTGCACATTTGTGACTGCTAAAGGACTGGTTAGACCCGACACATACAGGAACGGGATAGATATGTCCCCTTAACGTCATCTCAGGAGTGGGAAAAACAACCTCGGCAAATGGAGAACAAGCCAAAAGCTCTCGGCATTCCTTAGAGTTACACAAAGAGACGTTTCTCTCCCATCGCCGGGGGTGCAGGGCAGGCTATTCGCGTGCGCGCGCGCACACACACACCCCGTGGAGGTGGGCGAGCTGATTTCCCCTCTGACCTCGGAGGAAAGAAAAGCTGAAGGAGCCAAATAAAGGAGGGAGGAGGCGGGATTGCGCAATCTTAAAGTCACATAACACTAATGCCGATGTTGCAGGCGAGGAGGTGCCTCATAGATATCAAATGTTTTTTTATAGGTATTCCATTTCCTCATAATAGGACAATTTTAGAGCCGAGGCATTAACGTGTGGATTCAACATATGTCCGAGTGTGTCAGCCTGTGGTGAAGACACTGCTTATGTATTTAGACGCTCCTGAATAGGTTATAACCAGAGAGATTATCATTTAACAGAGAGGTTCCAATGGACGGCACTTCCACATTTGATATGCGGAAGGTGGGGAGGCAACTTTTCGCCCGTTACACAGACCAGTATGACCCATCGTTCCATGCAAGTCAAGCGTTTCGTTTTGGCTTCCACATTGAAATGCATTGCAAGCGCTCCATCTTTCGATCATTCTAAAATCGGGCTTAAAAACGGCTTACTTTCCCTGAGAAACGGGCGGGGAGTCCAAGGGAACAGCACCGTTGAGACCTGGCTGGCACTTGTGATTAGAGAGCAGCACAAAGTACCCCCACCGACTCCCTCAATATGTCCCTTCTGCTGGCATCCAGAAAACCCCAGCTAAATTGCGCTAATCACACTAATATTCCCACTGCGTCACACATGGAGCAGACAGGGGCCATCTTTTAGGCTGTGAGGGGAAGGAGAGTGAAGGGGGGAGGGGGGGGTTGTCGTCACCTGCTTGACCGCAGACCGCCACCTTCAAGAAGACCGCTCGTAGGATCCCCTCGGTGACGACAACACAGAGAGGGCCCATTGTGGCGTCGCCATCTGGGCCGGTTCTGTTCACTCAGAGGGTAACAGGGAACATTCCAGAAACCCCTTTTTTAATTTTTTTATTATTATAGTGGCCTCTTTCCCACCTCGTTCCTCAAAGCCTCCCTCCCTCTGGATGTAATGCACAATGTGCTTGCTCTGCACAGAACACCGTAATGACTAAACCGGAGCAGAGCACCATGCGTTGCTAGAAATAACCAAACTCCAGGGAAAAAGGCAGAGATGAAACTAGGCTAGCTAGAGGAGAGGCTGCAGCTAGGGTGTCTAACAACGCACGACCTCCCTACCCCCCCC
>JAODUK010000004.1:296269-318769 GCA_027564635.1 Typhlichthys eigenmanni | reverse complement strand
TTGCCAATATATCATATAGCATATATAAACAAGCCATTTACAATGAGACTAAAAGTTAGACTACCTCATCCAAAGCCGTTTTGATAAACTCTTTATGACCTCATATGCTGGTGAAATAACCTCGTTCTACCAATCAGACCATCAGATGATAAGAAACGCATTCTTGACCTGAGGGTAAAATATTTGTTTGGGGGGGCAAAGCGTTACATTTGAGCAGACCCTGCTCCCAGCCAGGTAGAGCTGCTCTCAAACAATACATAAACAGCTGTGACTAATGGGACTGCATTTATATAGAGCTTTTACAACCTTCCGGCCACTCAAAGAGCTGAACATGATTGCCTCCCATTCACCCACACACATTCACCCATTCACACACACACTGATGGTGGTGTCAGCCATGCAAGGTGCTATCCAACCACCGGGAGAACATTTAAGTTGGGTGCCTTGCTCAGGGACACTCAGCCAGGAGGCAGTGGGGTTTGGACCAGCGACGTGTCGGTGAGCCACGTACGGGGGGTGGTTGGAGGCAGGCTCCTCTGGCCCGGGGGGGGTAAGGACGAGGACCTGTGGCCCTCTGGGGACAGGCTCCGCTGGGCCCGGAGCAGAGCCGACGGCCTTCCCCCTGCTCCCAGAGCTCCGCCCCACTCAGATCCGTGACCGTCTGACCGGGGCCCTGCCGGCTCCTGGACGGGCTCCTGGACGGGCTCCTGGTATCTCCTGTCAGCCCCTGGGGTCCTCTGTCCACCCACCCCTGTGTGGGACACATCAGTGTTGTAAGGGCCATCTTTCACTTTACATTATGGCTCTCCCAATCAGTAGGCGACATGAAAACAACTCACAACAATGGCGGGTCCTACAGACATTAACGTAGGTGATGTATTAGAAGAGCAAAGGCTTTCTCAAGGGAAAACATGTTCCCACTCTTCTCCTGACTTTTCTACTACAAAAGTGGATTTAACAGGCTGTGCTGGGTCACAGCTTCATCTAATCACCTGCAAAGTTTTTTTTTTAAAGCTCCTTGCCATTTAAAAAAGATTCAATGCATGGCTCCCCAGCTGGATGTGTCCAACAGACACAGCTATCTGGCATGTCAGGTTAATAATAAGTAGATTTACAACTAAAAACGCATAGTACAAGTGGCAAGTGCAAAAGTGGCTGCTTGCCAACTTACTATAAACATACATGTTTATCAAAAATAGTAAATGCCATTTAATTTATAAGAACAACACACATTAACATTTCTGTAAATGTGCCAGTGTTAGCCAGTTGGCTAATTGTCCTGTGGAGGGATGTTATGATACGTTCATGCCAGTGACTGTCTAGCTGTATGCCTATAGCTAGTCTGTTGTTTCCTCTGAATGACACATTTACAAGTGCCTCTGACAACCAATAAACTCCTGTTTAAACATTCTGCCCATTATTAAGATATGCAGTTTGTTTGAGTTGAGGCAATACTGAGGGCTATAAGAAGCCGTCTTCATTAAACTAGCTTCACAAAGCAGAGGCGCTTGCAGTTGTGTTTGTAAAATACAGCCTAATTCACAGCAAAGAACTTCATACAAATGTCCAAACTGAACAATGTCCTTGTGGATAGAAAAGCCTAGTGAAAGCAAATATATTACTGTGTATAACATGTATATAAACATACATGTATATACATACAGTGGATGTAAAAAGTCTACACACCCCTGTTAAAATGCCAGGTTTTTGTGATGTAAAAGAATAAGACAAAATAAATCATGTCAGATATTTTTCCACCTTGAATGTGACCTATAATGTGAACAATTCAATTGAAAAACAAACTGAAATCTTCGAGGGGGAAAAATGAAAAATAAAAAATATGATGCATAAGATGAGTTTTTATGTTCTTTTTAGTTTACAAGCCGTAACATATGTTATATATATATATATATATATATTAGGGGTGTAAAGATATGTGTATTCGTATCGAACCGTTTCGGTACAGACGTTGCAGTCTGGTGCATGTCGAACGGTATGGTGCAAAGTTAAGCATATTGCGGAGCCAAAATTCAGATGCGAGGGTTTCACACAGAGCCTTTAAACTGTAAGCCTTAGCTCAAGTTAGACCCGCCTGTCATGCTTTCAAGACAGCAGTGTGGTGAAAATGTTGAGTGTTGGATCAGAAAATACGGTGTTTTGGCGTTGTTCTACATAAAAGAGCATTGCACAATGCACGCGGAACTAAGTGGAAGAGTTTTCAGAGTTTTTTCCTCCGCATTTGGACTGCCACGCATGCAAACTGTGCGCAGATTAACAACAGATTTTGACCTGCCCGGCATCACCGGCAACATTAGCAAGTAACTGGCTCATTATAAATGTTGCATTGGTGTAACGTGTGAGGGTGCATATACCCTCCTCCACACAGGTGCACAGTAACAAAAATAGTGTTAAGTTTTATGTATGTGTGTGTACACAGCAAGAATATATGGAAGGGGGGCGGCTCCCCACGTTACAACCGCATCGCACAGTATAAACATAATACACTGTATATTAGGCATGAATCATGATTTAGGACAGTTATGTGGAATAATGAATGTATTAATATATGACTAAAGGAATGTCAAGTATTAATGTATGACAAGAAGTTCTGATTACAACATAACAGTTGGATCAATTCAATTATTGTTAAAGGGAGCATATTGGTAGTATATTTATGTAACAGTTGGATCAATGACATGATTGTGACAGGGAGCGTATTTGCAGTATATATATATATGTATCAGTTGGATCAATTAAATTATTGTGAAAGGGTGCGTATTTGCAGTATACTTCTGCTGTGTGTTGGAGCAGGGAGACGTCTACAACATGCAGGGCAGTGCCCCTCCAGGACTGGAACTGAATGGCCCTGGTGTAGCAGGTAAGTGAGTGTCAGCCCTGCTTGCAGTGGGGGTGTGCTTTGCTTACAGGGGGCACGGCTCTCCGTCGCCCTGGTCTCCTCCAGTTCGATCAAGGCCCTCATGACAGGCGTCAGCCGGCTCTGCCCATCTCGTGGGGCAACACACTGCTCCTGGTGAGGCTCCTGGTGAGGCTCCTGGTAGGGCTCCTGGTAGGGCTCCTGGTAGGGCTCCTGGTAGGGCTCTTGGCGGTGCTCCTGGCGGTGCTCCTGGCGGTGCTCCTGGCGGTGCTCCTGGTGCTGGTAGTGGCGGTGAGCCTCAGGTGGAGACACGCCTCTAGAGAACCACACCACAATATGCCCATTACAAATAGCAGGGTAATAACAGGGGAATAAATGGTGATTAACAGAGGAATAACAGGGGAATAAATGGTGATTTACAGGGGAATAACAGGGGAATAATGGGAATAAATGGTGATTAACAGGGGAATAATGGGAAAAATTGGAATAAATGGTGATTAAAAGGGGAATGGCAGAAGAATAACAGGAATAAATGGTGATAAAAAAGGGGAATGGCAGAGGAATAACAGGGGAATAAATTGTGATTAAAAGGGGAATAACAGGGGAATAATGGGAATAAATGTGATTAAAAGGGTAATGGCAGTGGAATAACGGGAATAAAAGGTAATTAAAAGGGGAACAACAAGGGAATAATGGGAATAAATGTGATTAAAAGGGGAATAATGGGAATAAATGGTGATTAAAAGGGGAATGGCAGAGGAATAACAGAAATAATGGGAATAAAAGGGAAATAATGGAATACATTGTAATTAAAAGGGGAATGGCAGAGGAATAATGTGAATACATGGTAATTAACAGGGGAATAACAGGGGAATAGCAGGAATACATGTGATTAAAAGGGAATGGCAGAGGAATAACAGGGGAATAACAGGAATAGCAGAAGATCGGGCAGGGGAATAGCAGGATAACACTGATCCGCGTCCATAGCGACTAGGCACCTCCAACTGCCACCGGCTGCAGGATGGTCCGCACGGTCGCCGAGGGGCCTTGCTGCTAGGTCGCTCTGGGGGCCGGGGGACTTCCTGTGCCCGTTGGACTGGCCGCTCTGTGGGAACGGGGGTCTGCTGCCGCCGTCTGGCTGCTCAGCGGGACCACAGGGGGGTCTGCGATAGGTGACGTCCGGCTCTGTCTTGGAGCGCCGAGGAGAGAGCAGCAGGTCCGGGTGGTGGAACAGGCTGAAAGCAGGGGACAATTTACATTCAATCCATCTTGGATAAATGCACTGGCTTGACCGGATCTACTTTCGTAAAAGTACGGTTCTCAAAAGAATTGCACCAGAAGTGTGTGTTTTTGCTGTAGTTTCATCAGTGCCCTGTTTTATATTTTACTACAGTGTGTTTTTTGTTAGTTTTTTACTTGCAGAACATCTAGAAAGGAGGAGAAGGCAGAAAGACAGCAATTAAAGAAGCTATTGCTGGAAGTGAGTGCCATTATATGGGACGTACAGTATAGGTAAGGAACATGTACAGTCAAATGTCTGTACTGCTCCCCAACAGCTTGTGGGTATTTACCCTGCCCCAGAAGGCTGTGTGCTGCCGTGTGAGGCAAAGCGTAGCCTGGCCTGGTTCTCGTGCTCCAGCTGTTTGACCTGACACTCCAGCCTGGAGATCAACCTGAGGAGAGACAGAGTGGGAGTCCACAAACATCTAAACAACTCTGTATGTTTCTGAGGATTAAACAAAAACTGATTTGTGTTAATGTTCTAATATATATCAAGGGGGGGGAAATATATAATTATTATTTAGTAGAAGTAAAAAAAAACATGAACATTAATGATGATGATGATAGTGAACTATGTAAAAAATATAAATTATCAAATACATTTAAAAAAAGATTTAATCCACTGACCTTTTCAGCTCAGATATTTGATCATTGGAATCAACAAGCCTATTTTCTGTAGATATCAGGTTGTCCTGTTGACAAAGGAGGGTATGTTTTATTAATAAAGCATTAATTAACCATGGTTGTGCTATAAATAAATATTGTCCCATAGCAACCAACACCTGGTAACAGTCACACTTTCCACTCTAGCATTTGTGTGAAACGGCATATGTAAACCAAAATAAAACTCAACCAAATGGATAAATAGAATCAATAGAAAGACTACCTTCAACCCATCATGATCTTTCCTCAGCGAGTCGTATTCTGCGAGGAGCTGGGGACAACACAGTTCAATATCATCAAAACTCATTTACCAAGTATAAGAGAAGACTACTAAAGCCCTAAACAGCAACCAAGGAACCCACACACTGTAAAATACACCTACTGTATATTCTGACATAAATTAACACACTGTACAGTATATCTACTGTATATTCTCACAGAAATTAACGCACTGTACAGTATATCTACTATATATTATGACATAAATTAAACTGTAAAATACACATACTGTATATTCTGTGCTAAATGGACACATTGTAAAATACACCTACTGTATATTCTGACATAAATTAACACACTGTACAGTAGATCTATTGTGTATTCTGAAATAAATGAACACTGTAAAGTAGAAAATGTTATTTTCTGAATGGTGTAACAATTACAGGGTGTTTTTACCCTAATAAGAATTTGATTCAAAGTTCTCCTTTGCCTGTTCAAACTAGATTGGTTACAAAAATGAGCAAATAACATTCAACAATACAGTAACTTATAAAAATAGTTTAAAAACAACATTCATTATTTATATAAACCTACTGCGGGACCACAGTTGAACATTTCTTTTACTGTGAATTGTCCCTGATCAAATAAACAAATAAATAAATAATGCAATGAAATAAACATCTCAAACATCTGACCCTCACAGATTGACAATGATTGTGTAAGGCCCCGATCACACGTTGCCAGTAAAACCATTGTTTTCCAATGGCTGGCATGTGCTTTCTTACTGCCGGCGCGGGTCGCTTTTTTCTAATGTTTTTAGACGGGGGGAAATATGTTCATATTTTCAACATTTCAGCGCAAGCCGCGAAGCCGCACTGTTCGTCAATGTGACACTTTGGGCTTTATCAAAGAGCTTTTGAAGCGGCCCTGCCTATCTCTGTGTAATCGGGACCAAGCGTTCCTCCATGTGCCCCGCCACTCACATCCTGCAGCATCTGGTGCTCGCTCTCTCTCCTGGCCGTCGCCTCGTCCGCCTCCCTGCGCGCTCTCTGCATGTCCTCCTCTAGGTGGCGCACTTTGCCACGCAGGCGGCCCGCCGCAACCTCCTTCTCGTCGCACGCCCGCCTGCTGTCCTCCAGCCGCTGCTGCAGGGATGCAGCGATAGCTGCCGTCTCGTCACAACGCTCCTGGAGGACAGGACGTCACGGGGAAGGTTTATGGAGACACACAGGACGTCATAGGGATGGTTTATGGAGACACACAGGAAGTCATGGGGAAAGTTTATGGAGACACACAGGAAGTCACAAGGAATGTTTATGTAGACAGAGAGCAACCGGAAGTCATGGCGATGGTTAATGAGGGATACCTTTTTTTAAATACTTAAATACTTATATATTATAACAGGTGTATAAATTACAATGTGTGTGCAACTGAAGCATCAAATTGTCTTTATTTATTCTAAAGTATTGCTCTGTAATTCAAGATTACATTTTGTCTGAAAAATTACAGACAAAATGTAATCTTGAATTCATTAAATCCTACTGTGTACGAAAAAAAAAAAAGCTTGAAAAATACAAGACAAAAATGTTTGGAATACTGTTTTAGTGTAATTCCTAAGCATTTGCTTGCTAACCAACAAAGTGCTAAATTAACAAATAAAGTATTAATTCTGGAATTGATTGTTGGTGTGTGGAGGAATCATACCAGTTTTTTCTCCAGGGAGCTGTTATTGGCCTCCAGCTCTTGGATTCGACTTCTGGCTTCAGCTAGTGCGATCTCTAGATGCCTACACCTGCAGGCGAAACAAAACAACTAAATGAACGCCAGAGAAGCCAACCAGAGGTAAAACGCTAAAACTATATTTTAGGTTAAACGCTTTGGACGCTATTGAGAATTTTATTATGGCAGACATTAATTAAATGCATTTACATCGTTCTGCTCACTCTTACAGGGGAATTAACTAAACTCTGTATACTCGAAGCTTACTCATTAACAACTGTTGTCCGTCCGAAGAAAGCACTTATATAAAATATTGTAGAATGATAATCGCAATCCAGTAGGGGTGTAAGAAAAAGAAGTATCATGATAGTATGGTTTGCGATACTTTATTGATTTTCTAAAAAAATATATATTTTTACCACATTTGTAAAAGGGACGTGCAAAAAATATTTTAACCTCAAAAGGGAAAAGATTACCAGATTTATTTTAGGATAATTTACATCTGAAGTCCCTGAGCAAGTTTACATAAGTGTTTGTTATTATTTGCAGCAGCGCCACACATTAGCATTGCTATGACCACAATTTGACCACAGTTTAGAAAATGCAATATATCGCCTTGCTTACAGTATCGCAATATATCAAATCGTGGCCCCTGTATCGTGATACGCATCACATTTCCAGATTCTTGCCAATACACAGCCCTACAAGCCAGGTTGTACAATGTTGTATGTAACATAGGATAACTATTGACTCAATCACAAGGATTCACACACACACACACCTCTCTTGTAGATCCTTGTTACTGTTCACAAGGTCCTGGGGCAGTTCTCTGAGGCCCAGCTGGTTCCGTAGGACTTGGATCTCAGATTCATAGTATAACTTCAGGTCAGCCACATGTCTGGCATGTTTGTCTCTCAGGTTCTGTCTCAGCCTGGGAAGAAGGGGATTAAACCAAACCGGCTCAAGCGCTTAAACTGTACATTTTATTTAGGCCATTTTTTATTACCTCAATCGTTGATAAATAACAGACATTGTTCACGTCAAGCAGTCGTTTTATATATAAATGTTCCCCCCCACTGTGCATTACAATAACAAAACACTGATAGAACTTTACACAAAGTAATATCAAATAAGACGTACGGGGATCATTTTCCAATGAGGAATAATAAAGATGACGTCATCAGACACCAAAATATTTCCTTACCGGAGTAGCATTAAGAATTAAGTAATACATAAATTAGGGCTTCTTGAGCTTCTGTAGTCAGCAAAACTCAAAGGGAGATCAGGTCGTTCATGATATTTTCTCAGGTTAGTTAATCTAACAGTCCCCAACTTGCCCATGTGCAATGTCTTATTTATTAGCCAAGAAAATTGAATTAACGCGCCCTGTCCACTGTTCAAAAGGGTAATCATCACTCGAACTGCTGCTTGTTGTAGGTTATTAAACAAACACGGTTTTAACATGGACATAAGTAAATATGGTTTGTTGTTTTTCTTTTTGGTAAATTTAACGTTTTGCACAGAGGAAGAACGCGCTGTCTTCTTTCACTTAAAGTGAGCCCTGGTGAGTGAACCATCAAACTATATTTGATTTAGAATACACTCACAGAGTGACAGGAGAGACAGCCAATAGACAGAGAGCATGCAGAATACACTCACAGAGTGACAGGAGAGAGAGCCAATAGACAGAGAGCATGCAGAATACACTCACAGAGACAGCACCACAGGGTCTTCTGACAAGGCAGCCCTTTGTATCTGGGGGCTGGCAGCAGGCGGAGAGCTCCCCCTTGAGGCTGAGCCCAGCTTCAGGGTGAGGGTGCGGCTACGGCTGCCCTCCTCCTCCTCCTCCTCGGTGGCTCCCCGATGCCGGCCGGGCGGAGTCCCGTCACCCGGGGCCGGGGCGGGGTTCCCCCAGGGGCCGCGCGGGGCGGAGCGGCTGGAGGTGTTGGAGGCGCTGGTGTCCGCGATGCTGTCTGGCGTGACGGGGCTGCCCAGCCTGGGGGGGTGGTGGTGGTGGTGGTGGTGGGGGGGCTGGCCGGGGAACGACGGGCTGCTGAAGTGAGACGGCGACGTGAAGCCGGAGGTTCGGTCCGACTGGTGAGCTGCTGGGTCCGACGCCAACACCTGACGCCCCCCCTTCCCCGAAGTACACAAATCACCGTGATCAGAATAATGGATCAGAATCAGCCAACTACAGTAATGGTGGAACTGCAGAGAATGCAAGAGCTGAAAAGCCGTCAATATACTGTGTGTGTGTGTGTGTGTGTGTGTGTGTGTGTGTGTGTGTGGAGAGAAGTATGTCCTGTACCTGTGGAGACAATGGACTGGGGGTACAAGAGGTGTTCCAGTCCGAGGGCTTTGAGTCCGCGTTCTGCTTGTTCTGGTAGATCTCTCGTAGGGACAGCAGAGACTCTGGAGGCGGAGTCTGTAGACGTGGCAACGTGATGTGAACCGACCAACTGACTTTCAGCCCGAACCCCGCCGAACACCAAGTGGTTCAGAGCTTGCAACTCCTCTCATGCACAGATATGAAAGACCTAGCATGGACCTAGCATGGACCTAGCATAGACCTAGCATGGACCTAGCATGGACCTAGCATGGACCTAGCATGGACACTGCTCAAGGGCTACCGTAAGGTCATTAATATGGCGAAAATGTTATTAGATTGCACTCGCTGACTCCACCTTTAGCTAATTTGAACCTACCAGACTCACTGAGGCCTCTTGCAGGAGGTGGTAAGACCCGCTGTCGAAGCTGTCCGGCAGAGGTCGATAGAGGTCATTCTCATTCAGCCTCCAGTAGGTCAGGCCTGGCGAAGGCAAGAAGGACTTTACTGTTGCGTTATGCATTTTCATTTTCATTTCTTAATACTGGGTTCACTGCGTCGAAAGGCCTTCTTTAACGAGGCCATCATTTGTCTATACTAGCAAAAGAAACAAATGATTGCAATTAACATAGAACACAATATCGGGTAATGTGATAGATATTTAATAGGTGGAAATTATGGATATACCTGTATGTTAATGTTTCTGTTGTTAGTGTTTTTCAGATCCGATCGGGTCATGTATAAATGCCTGTGTTTTTTTTTAAATGTTAATACAAATTTACACATCATGCGTCATATTAATTAACGCCATGCACGCAATCAGAGGCACAGCAGTCATAATTTTATAATGACGACTGCATAATCTTCCGTATTGAGACAAGTAAATCACAGATATTAACGTCAATGCTACTGTACAGTCTTGAACTTGTTAATTTATGTTTAATTTAAAAAAAAGTACTTTCGGATTTTACTGTTAACTGACTAAAATTCATTCAATGAATAATTCAAAACCAATTTTCCCAAACCTTAATTTTCCTTTCTCGGGAATGTCTCCCGCCCATATTAATTTCTTGGTACTTACGAAGTCAGACATTAGTTATTTCAATCCTATGAGGTGACTATATTCTGCTTTTGCTCCAGAACATGCAAAACATGTTTTATAATCCTGTATATTATAATACTTTTAATAGAGAAAGATGAAGTTGAGGAATATTTATAGACCCTGCCTCTTATAGTTGTGAGTGTTTTATTGGAAATTAAAATGTCTTCAGGCAGGCCCAGGCTACGTAGAAACCAGCAGTTGAAGGAGTTATTAAAGGAACAATAAATTAATTTGTCTGCCACTAGATGTAATACAAGTTCCAGCATATCAGACCATAACAAATAAAATGCTACATGGTCCATACTATATCTTTACATAGAAAATTGTTACTTGTTGTTTGTTGCAGTATTAATGTTAATGTTTTGGTGTATATGTATTTCATTGTTTAATCCAACATGTACATTTATGTCAGAATTATACATTCAACCAATATAATTAAGAATTAAGTATACATTTTCAATGAAGAAACACACAATGGAGGAAAAATATGAAAGATACATTTCCTGTCTGCGAATAATGATTTATTTAAAGCCATACATCAGTGGAAGGGCTTATTAAAGTATGGAAGATACAGGCTGGAAGTTTTAACAAAAGTTCAATATAACTTTAATGAGATTTTTGTCATAGCCAATCAGTATTACAAGATAGTAAAATACATAAATGGAAAGAATTACATAAATGGAACTCATTACAGTGAGTTATGGCAGGATGAAATGGTCTATATTGAAATGACTGAACTATTCTTGCAAGAACTATTCAAAATTGAAGAATTATATTAAAGGGTTTCCTGTTTTAATACAATTAAAGACTACTTTCAAAGAAAAAATATATAATAAATTAATAAAATATACTGAGCAAAGAACAAAAGTTAGACGCAAAAGTGATATTTGATGATCGTTGTTTTCTTTAAAAAGGCATATGTCCTTGAAACAAAATGTCACTACATTGTTCCATTAAACACACTGTATAGCGCTGCAGATGAGATTGCTACTTATCTGAATGCTTCCTGTGCGTATGTAGGTGTGACGCTGTTTACCTGACGTGTCTGACATCAGGCTGTCAGTCCTCCGCAGCGGGAATGAGCTCGGCGAAGCCCCGGTCAGCTGCTGCGAGAAGGCAGAGAGGACTGGGTGAGACCTCACAACACGATACCAGCAACACAAGATGGTGGCCAAAGTGATGTTGAACGTCAAGCCGATTTTACCCTGACCGCTTCCGCAAGTCGACGTTTCATATTCAGTACTCAGAGGCCAAACATTGCCAATAAGAATGAATGAGACACACTGTGACCCGAGGACAATTATAAGGGAGGAGGGGAGAGTGCCAACACACAAAAACATTTTTACATCAACACAAGGGTAATTTCAATAGACCAATGGAGGAAAATGTCAGTATCAGTTTTACCTGATGCTGGACGTCAGTGTACTGCAGTGGACTGTATCTGGGGGGCTCCCGGAGGCCGGGCGGTGGTTCCTGGCCTTCAGGAAGTAGGTCGGGGATCCGTGCCGCCTTGCTCTTCCTGGGCCGCAGCTTCTGCCTCTGTGCCCAGGAGGTGAGTGGCTGGCCAGCGCTGGATGAAGAAAGAGCCTTTTACACCACATTCTTTTATTAGCACGCACATGGAATGGGCAGCTAGCAAACCGGCGAGTCGACGTTCGCGAAATTTGCCCCCAAAAAATGTGCATCCGCTTACAAATCGCTGACTCCGCAGGGGGGGGTTCCCCTGCAAAAGCACAGGTCAGATCAACATGTAAAACACCCACCTGCAGGGCCTCTGCTGGTGGGGAGACACGGAGGGTCCTACCGGGCTCTCCCTCCTCCCCAAATCCCCCCGCTGGTCCCCCGCCCAGCCTCGCCGCCTCCTCCCCTCCTCCTCCTCCTCCTCCTCCTCCTCCTGCTCCTCCCCCGCCTGGCTGGCCTCGTCTGTCTCCCCCGGCGAGCCCGCCTGCCCCGGGCCAAGCTCCCAGGTGGACAGGGTCCCGTAGCCGCTGCTCAGGGCGGTGGCGCCCCGCCCTTCGCGGTGGGGCTCCTCCGGGGGGCGGGGCGGTGGCGAGAGGGACGTAAGGGGAACGCGGGCGGATGCCCCCGGGCGGTCGGTGCCCCCGGGCGGGCCGGCGGAGGCGGCTTGGCGGGGCGACGGGGGCTCGCTGGGTGACATGAAGGGCAGGGCGTGGTCCTTGGCGGGGGCCGGGGAGAGGTCCGTGTGGGGCGGCCCGCTGCTCTGGCGGTTCTGCAGTTGCACCAGGGCCTTGATTTCATCCTGGATCAACTGAAGCACAAGCCTGTCTCATTCTCGAGAAGGCTCGCTAACTTTGAACTCAAAATCACTTACGTCTACATTTGTGGCATTTGGCAGACGCTTTTATCCAAAGCGACTTACATGTAGTACATTTCTCAATAGACAGGTCATACCAACACATTCTAATTCCCAACTCATCAAAAATTGCAGCTTGGTCAATGGCCTCTCTCTTAAATTTTCAAAGTGTTAGAAAGCTTTTGGCGTTTTAGGATGAAGACTTCGGTCATTGACTGTTACGACAAGTCTACGGAGTTACCATCACCAGTTTATTTTTAGCTATATGGGCATGCAATCTATTAGCTCCTACACAAAAAGTGTATAAGCCTACAATCACTAACTATGCATTTAACATTCTACATGCGTATTACGTACACACACCAGTGGCTTTCAAACGCTTCAACCTCCAAATAGCATTCACCGTTAGTCGGAAAAAATACATTTAATTGACAATTACTATTTATATTTCAAATTCATCTGGCCACCCCTCAAATATATCTTATTACACACATTTCTGGACAGTAGTAAAAATAATAACGCATGGCTGAATTAATTTTCTCACCTGTATTTGGCACTGGTATTGCTCTTGCTGAGCAAGGATTTGCCCCTGGTATTGCTTCTCAACATGCTGGAACAGATGCAACCACCGCCCCTGTTGAAGTTGAACATTTGGCACATCCATTTTAATTAGTCTTGGTCCAGTAATACACTTAGGATGCACCAGTGCACTGTTCTCTCAGAGGTGGTCAAGCATTTATCCTGTGTACGTTTTCATCCACTGTAAGAGCTTCTCTGCTTCCCAGTTGAGTTGAGTACATAATTGCCAAAGGTCTGGTTGCAAGGCAACTAAGTAGTAATACCTAATTAAATAATAATTAAATACTAATTTTGTGTATGTACTGTGTGGTGATATTACGTGACGTTGCATACTTCATACTTCACGTGGACTCGTCAGCTATTTCTGTAAACAAAAAAGTATTTGGAAATAGCGATATTCATAACTACTATTTTTATGAGCACACATTGTTTCCGGTGAACAATATTGGTATAACTAAGATGAAACAAATCTATATTTTTTATACACCTAGTAGAACACACATTTGTGAGCGTAGTAAGACATTGCCATCTGTAGTGGGCTTGAGACTGTCGTACATGCACAATCAACGCGCTTTATGTCTACGTGGACAGAACATTTGGGAGGTGCTCGGACAGTCCGTGCGCTCTATAGGCGTGACGATATTTACATTTAAAAAAGAATTTACAGTGTACTTTTAGTATTTAAACTGACTTCCGGGAACTATTTAGAAAAAAAACGTCCATTGGAGTGAACGGAGATGACGCAACTCTCTCTTGACATGGCTCTGGTTGTCAAGAACCACTGCAGCCAACCACAACCTGACTTTTAGGTTTCTCTTTTAAGTTAGACTTTTATTGGCGCAGTGGGGCGACTATGTTATCTAGAAGACGCTGGTTCGAACCCTGCTAACTCCTCACCAAGTGTGGTGTATGACTATGTGTGTGTATGTATGTATTGTACAGCGTTTTGAGTGGCCAGAACGTTGGATGAGAGCTATGCTGTATACAGTGAATGCAGTCTATTTATATTTTAGCGGTACACAAACTGCGACGAAGAATAATACTAATAATAAACTCCTGGTTAAAGTTGTATCCTGATGGTTTGCACAACTTTTCACATGCACACATTTCAAGGACTGGTTGAAATTGGTGTTTGAACATCCCAAACAACTAATAATGCTATGATAACTTGTCGGCATGACAACAGTCAATAAAAGGGGGAAGTGTTGGGGGGACAGATCTCCGTCACACAGACAGTATCGTGGAAGCAGCACAGTCTAGTACAGTCTAGTCCCACCTCACAGTCCTTCCAGATCTCCGGGTCGGTCTCGCCACTGCTCTGGATCTCCTGCACCAAGGCCCGCAGGGTCTCCAGGGAACTGGGGTTGATGAACGGGAGGGCCTTCCCCTGTTCAAATGCTTCATCTGGGCTCAGACACAGACTCCTGCAACACAGTCACGTACTGATGGTGACACAGGGCTTCTCTCTAGGCATGACCGGACCACAAATTGTCTGGATATATGCACAAAATGCATAGGCGCGCAAGCTTCATCTTAACTTTGTCGTGAGAAATCAGTCTGGAGTGCCAAGAAATCCTTGCAACTGAATCCAAATAGCAATTGATCTGACAAATCAAGCTTATACTGATAGATAGCTACTTAGGCGTGGCTTGAAATCAACAATGACAGTTCAAGTATTATTTTTTATGTGCCTGCTCTTTTCAAATGGTTTTGATGGACAGCTCCCTAGATTAACTTGTTTAACAATCCATCTGCCATGTCAGGTTACAAAACGCACATCACTGCCTATGTGATTTTATTAATAACAAACCAGATTAGCTGGATCACCGCTATGCCTAGTTTAGTAGAATTACAGCTGCTTAGCGGAAACACAAAGGTGGCTCTCCTTAGCTATGTATTCTGTTACACTTGTTATTTAATAATAATACATTTCATTTGTAACGCACTTTACATTAGAAGAAATCCCAAAGTGCTATTTGTGTTTATAGGCACACAATGCACCACTGTACAATATATTGATATAATGTTTCAGATAATCAAATTATTTGACCTGATTTTTATCTCTATAATAATTTAATTTTTTTTTTCATTTGTATCAGTTTGTCTGATTTCATTGTGAAGCACATATGTGCTTCAGCACTAAAACGCAATTATTGTACAAAAAGTGGAATACAAATATTACTACTACTACTACTACTACTACTACCTGATTCTGTTGCATGCTGGTGTAATGTCTATTGGTCTTTTCTCTATAGTGACCCCTGCTGTCTGGGAGGTTCGGGGGTGTTTGTCCTCTTGCCCAGCCAACCCTGAGGCAGATGTCCCCTCAGATGACAGCAGGGAGGTCTCACTCTCTTTACCGCCGTCGGCACTGGCATGACAATGGCTTAGGGCCCCCGAGCTGGACACATCCTCAGAGATACTGTCATCTGTGGACATGATTATGGGCCCACGCAACGAGGCTCAAGCGGGCAACTGTAAACAAAGAGAAGCCAAATGTGAATAGGAAGACTTAGGTGGTTATTGCATAATTATTACACTGTCAACTAGTGTTGCACAATATGAATAATATGTGATATTGCGATATTGATCATGAAAAATGCAATATTGATATTCATTTAGATATTTTAAAACATAAAAGGTTATGGGAAATGCATCAAAACAGATTACACCAAAACACGTTTTCAACTCTCAGTCATATTGGACTCACAATAACAGTAATTCCAAGTTACAGGAGGCATTCTTTTGGATACTAATGTTTCCTCTTCGATCTCTATTATGTCATTAGCTTCCTCAGACACACAGATTACATTTCTGTTACACATCTATGCCAACCGGCCAACTGGCCAATTTATCCACATAATAAATTGAATATTGCACTTCCCGCAACATTTTTGATATATTGCGCAAAGATAACGATATTGTGTACCCCTACTGTCTACGGATTCACTCTTGTAGTGTAGAAGGGCAAACGGTACTGCTGCTAATAGATGATAAGGGTTCACCATAATGAGGAAATACATATTGGCAACACAGTGGAAGGATTTCAACTACCATACTCAAGTCAAGTTGAGTGTTCGCGATGGTCCTTTTGTGTCTCTGTAAATATAACTTTACCTGACCTAATTATGTGTGAATCTGCTACATTATATCAGCTGTTTAAATACAGATCAGTGAATGGCTGTGCAACAAATTGTAAACAATGGACAGCCATGCAACGACTTGCATAACTGTTAGAGCTAACTTGAGCTACAAGTAACGAAACTGATGGTCAAGGCAGATATGGATGTCTGTCAACAGCGAGGACGAACGACATAAACATGACTGTATAATATTATCTGTGGTGAGTTAACACACCTGTCTAGTGCCTATCATGCTATCGTACATTAGCTGTTCATTTGGATTTTGACAGGTTTGCAAGGACAACGATTTATCGCTGGCCAAGCTTGTGTGCAGTGGGCAAATATATCTTCAATTGATGAAGGTATACTATACTAACACTAACACAACTGCTGGATATAATATGACATTACCTACCAGTTAACTTGTAACAACAGCTTATCCATATTTTCCAATGAGTAGAAGAGTTAGCAAGCTGGTTACTGGTTGGCCTACTGCACTGCAGTGGAACGTCGGCTGCCGTAGCCGTCTAACCCTGCGTGGCGATTGGTCGGTATGTGATCAAATACACCGCGTCTCATTGGACATTGTGTTTATTTTGTATTCTAACTGGCTGAACTGCAACGAGGAGGTAAAAGCCAAAAGGCAACTTTTTTCATATCTAGATTCATGGAATAAAGCCAGTAGACTATATGTCTAGAATGTAGTTCTGTGCGTTATCCTCAGGAGCTGTGGGTCATCTTCATAAACCTGTAAAATGTCTCTTTATCGTTCATAAAAGATTATTATAACAAAAGGTTATATGCAACGAGAGACTAACTTGAAATTGATTAACTATGTTCACTATAGACTGTCTATGCGGTCTCTCTTCGGTTCATTAGACTATAGCCTTCTATGCCTATTTCACATTTAAATATTTTATTGCAAGTAAACGCTGGCTCTGCACGACTACCCTGTGTAACAAAGCTATCTTCAGTCGAAATGATCATAGGACATATTGGTTCAGAAAATGTGTATATATATATACACACGGAATCACATCCATAAGTAGTACAATTCCAAGCTCAACAAAAAAATAGTGATTTTGAATCAATCACAATACAAAACTATAAGTGTTGACAGCTGTTGCCAATATTCTCATATTGCTTAAAGTCTCATTTATGGAAAATGATAGGCCTATTGGCCATTTTCCCTTACTTCACACATGCTAGAGTGGAATAGAAAAACAGGCAAACTAAAATGAATGTGGAATGCTTAAATCACATAGCAATCACGCATGGACAACTAGATTGAAAATACAATTTAATTACACTGAGTAATAAATACATACAAAGATGCAAGTAACAGCATTTTCCTTTTAATACCAAAAAAAACCTCAACATGAATGAACTGATGCATGTGGCACATCTGTGTCCTTCATCTAACCCTTCAACATTTTAATTAGGGTCTGAAAAACAGACCAAATTGTATAAAAAAACTAAAAAAAAGAAAAGAAAAAAGAAAGTGATCCTCTCCAAATGTTCTACCCACCCCTGTACAAGCCATGCAGTGACTAAACCAATAGGCCATTCTGGGTTCATTTGCATGCATTAAAAGTATCAAGTCAAAACTAACTCCAAAGTGGAGCATTAAAAACAAATGTATGGCATCCTTGCATTTATATTCAAATGATTCAGACATGAATAAAACTCCCCAGAACCCTCATGAGTCATTATAAAATTATGTTACTGTAATAACTTCTACTATTTGTTCTTCCCCTTGTACATGTTTCCTCTTCTCAAAAGGAAACACCATGCAAGTTTTCTTGTCTTTTCTTCTTTTCTTTTGTCATTGTGTGATGTTAGCTAGGATCTTGCATTCCTCTCCGTCTCAGCCAAACATTCACGCACCAATCCCCTTGCGTGTATGATTCCTAAAGACAAAGATACACATAATGTAATTTAATAGAAATAAAAGTTCAGATAAAAGCACAAGAAGTTTTCATCAGCTGCAGGCGCTGCAGCACCCCCACCTTTTGACGGGCTGTAGCTGCAGTGAAGTCGTTTATTTTATTTTTTTTAATCCAGTGTAGAGTATAGTAGGCTATTTCTTATTAACAAGTGTAGGATAATATGGGCTACAGTAAAATACATTTAAACAAAGCAAAGGGTTGCTGGAGCACTCTAAATGTTTTTAGTGAGTTAATTACGTTATAAAAAACAAAAGAAATGTCACTGTCTAGATTTTTCATAACCCCCCACTGAAATGGTCTTCCCACGCCACTGGCTGGGGCAGACTACTTTCGGGGGTCTGGGGGGCATGATATCACAGTCAATGTCTAATCAAGACAAGGATTACAGTACCTCTTTTGAGTCTTTCCATGGCACTCTTACTTCCAGCATATGTTGGTCTGATTTCCTTTCCTAGTTCCTCGATAATGGCCAACAGCTCTGCATATTTGCTTTGAGGTACTTGATTACCACTGGTAGCCTGTAATGTCGGACAATAGCCCATACCATTGGTCAACATGTTTGTGTTATTTATTACACACTTACTGGTGAATTAAAATGGTAAACCAGACAAACACATTGCAACTTGATTAGTTACGTTACCTGAGAAAATCCCAAAGAAGGCGGCCCATAGTCATTCAAAATGGGCCTATACGATTGTAATGTAGCCAAGTTGGCTGCTGAAGACTGGATACTTCCAACTGTAGAAAAATTAACAAATACACGTCAAATAAATACATCGATGCGGTTTTGAGAATTAACGCGCCACTTTACAGTATATCAATGTTAAATGTCAGTAGTATTATCGGACTAGACTGCCCGCTGGGTTGTGTGCATGCGTAGCATTGCAATTCTCGCCGTCTAACACAAGGTGTCCTCGTAGAGTCATAAAATAATTCTCTGGCAGATCAATCAGCCGCTCTGCGAGGGAGCATCATGGAGGAAACGGAACAAGGCTGACTCAAGAAGACAAAGTGATACATTTTTGTCACAATGCAACGGCACCCTCCCGGATGGATTAACACGATGCCTGTGGATGATATGATACTAGAAGATGTCGTAGTTTCACACGCCAACCTTGCTTCAACCGAACAATGTTGCGGATGGCGGTCTTAACATTAGTAATAATGGCGGATATGAATTAGCCTAGCTACCAGGATCTGACCCTATATATATAACTGGACAAAAACTACAGACACGGTCTTTCTCCAGGTATTCTCCGAGACCCCGAATATAACACTCGATTTAACGGGTGGATACTTTGATTTTTTACCACATTTTTCGCTTACCTTGGTTCCCAGAAGTTCCTGGAATGTGCTGATGGACATTGGGTTTATAAGACATTCCCAAAGACATTGTAAATTAAAGAAATAAAAATGACCCGAAATTCAGTGAAGCGTCTGTCTCTCACTTTTTGTTTACAACAGCGGCACCGGCAAATATGGCCGTCACTTTATATTGACACCCACTATGCCTTCTAATACTGCAACTATCCATTGGGGAATTTCTTTCACAAAATGGTTAAAAGGTGATTTCCTGGATCAATCGACCCAAATCAAACACATGTGGGCTTGATTCAAGGAAAACATAATACATATTTTGATTAAATTGATTCTACTTTGAAACAGTTATTATAAAGTCAATTCTAAACGATAACATTGTAATACATCCAGAAGGAACTTAGCACCAAGTTATACTACACAAAAGTATGTTTAAGAACGTTAGGCTATACATTTTCGAACTACATTGACTCTTTCTTGTAATCACTAGGCTACATTAAATCACATAAAGACATAAGCACTTAAGATAGTGGTAGGCTATATATGGCCTATGTTACATTTTACATTTACGCCACCGATGGTTATAACGGCTTTTGTTTGTCAATGATAGTCTTAACGACGCTTCCCACCGTGACGGAATGAGGGAAAAAGGAGAATAGCATAAGCACTTTTATCGATACCTTCTTTTGTCTGTGGGGGCGCATCCATTGTTTCCTCAATTGATATTGCACTACAATATGAGCTTTTACAGTTAAAGTGTATAATCAGACAAATCAGTTCCAAAATGAGCCTTTCTTAATAAGATCACATGCTGAGAGGTCTGCTCTTCTGCAATTCAATTGACATGGAGGTTTAGGGGGATACGTGCAGTGGATCAGTCCCTTGACCATTGGTGGACAGGTCACAAAGATTAGGAGCTGCGGCCCAATCACGTCTTTCTGCGTCTGACTCATGACCCATTTCATCTAGTAGGCCCCTGTCTACATGTATGTGTAAGGACTATTTAGTACCAACAACCCTTGTGGAAACCCCTGTTAAGTATGATGTTAACAATGGCCTTTTCTGGTCACAATGAACATGAGCATCAAACCATCGAAAACATGCAAGATATGCTATGGGCCGATGTAAATTATGTACATATGAAACATGCAATAAAACCTTTAACTTAATTAGCATAGTACACAATGTTAAAATAAAGTTCCATTAGAAATACGAGTAGTCTCTTATTGTAAAGAATTTTCATGTGGTATAAACATGATTAACTAAATTTTCTGTGTTTGTATATGTATATGTATATATATATATATACATTTTGCATTCATAAATGCCACATTGGTGCAGCCCAACATTTAATAGCACAATCAAGTATATCAAGCTTTATTGGTCATTGCACTCATCCAAATCATGTAAAGCCAGACAAATTTTGTACAACTCAGTAGTGCAACTCGTGCAATGATAAGTTCAAGTGTTTAAAGCAACATTTACATATATATTTATATTTAATAAAAAAAAAGAAATCCTTTTATAAAGTCTGCAACCCATGTACATAACATCATAACATTTAAAATGTCAAAACAAGAACAGACCGACTGTGTATGATGGAGGACATTCCAGTTTTAACTACTACTACTTCGTTAGAGCACCATGCTCTTCTGTGAATGGAAATGTCTTTTCCAATAATACACCTGAATTGCCACACCATCATTCCAAAACTGGGATTTGGCGCTGTGCTGGGTGTCAAGATAATTCGGTCCTCTTACAAAGAGTAGAAAAGGAAGATAATTTGATATGGTACTAAGAAGTGTTTTGTCTTCTCATTTCAATCCTTGCTGCATTCTATTCAAGAGAGTACACACAGAATAATGAACAATGTCTGGGAATTTTCCAGCAAAGGGAAATTATATTTATTATAACCAGAACTGCTTAATACGAACACGCTCTAGTCTGTACCCTCCAGTGCATTATGAAACAAAAGACTGTAGAGGTATCAGCATACACAAATATTTGCTCAAGCAACAGACTATTAAGGAATTATATAGGTGTAGTCATAACATTGTATGAACAATGTATAGTTTAACCCCTGAGCACATATTGTGTTAGGCATTATGCATTTCCCACCTTCATTGAACAAGGAAACGGTGGAGGTAATTTAAGACTGCTCAACATAAGACAAAAAATAAAAAATAATCCACCACCTCAGTCTAAAGAGAGTACCCCCTTTCTCCTGATAGTTAATTGTAAGACCAATCATTCAGGATTAGGCCAAATTGAGTAACTTTCAAGATAGAGACCTAAAATGGTGCAATGCATTTCCATTCCACAGCAAACTTTTCAGAAAAAAAAATGGCACATTTGTTTGTACTGTAGAGTGTAACCAATTCACACTAAGCACCACGATATCCAATAAAAGTCAAGGTCACAATCATAAAAACAAAACCTTGGTCAAAGAATGACTTGTGTTAGTATTTTAAAAATCAAAGATTAATCTCAGACTATTTGAAGTAATTGACATGAAAAATGTTGCAGTCGATACAACTGGTTTATAACATTTAGCAAAGTTATTACTATGAAGACACATTTGTGTAGGGCAATTCCCTCACTAACTGCCTGCTTAATGACGTGTGAAAAGGCTATTTACGAATATGCAAAACCAAACTGAAACACTGCTGCTTTTCAATATTTGTAATGTGACTTGTAAAAGAAAAAAAAAAGAAAAAATAAACCTCTTTTGTCTGACTGTTGTATTACCTCTTATAGAGAGGTGGGGACAGAGTGTAAATCGCTAGCACTAATAGAGAGAATAATAAAAAAAACTATTCCATTGTAGTTAATATTTTACCCGTTTTAAAGATTTGTACTCCGTCAAAAGACTACTTGTTCTTGGTCAAAACCAACTTTGGCCTTGCTCATCTGGGCAGTCCATTTAAACACTGGCACAGAGTTGGCTCCACATTTGAGCAAAGGGGGGGGGGGGGGGGAGCTGAAAAAATCCATAAAATTTTTGCCCACACCATATTCATTAACACACCAAAGC
>JAODUK010000004.1:269366-296169 GCA_027564635.1 Typhlichthys eigenmanni | reverse complement strand
TCCAGACAACACAGCTCTCAGGTTCATAGGGACACACAAACCTCTCCACCACGATAAGGTGATGGTTCCCGGAGAGGGTTGTCAAAATCAAAGAATGTAAATACTGTAAATGTTATTACAGTGGTTCCTCTTTCAGGGGTGTTTAAAAAATATGTCTGAGTAGTTACATTATTCAATTTGAAACGGTTTATATTTTTGTCTGGTTGTACTGGGTTGTACAGTACACAGGAAGCAATTAATCATGCTAATGGTAAAAGGCAGTTTACAGTATGTAATGAAATGGGTTTAACCCTAACTGTATATCCCGGGAAGAAATGCATGTGTTTGTGGTCTGTTCAACAAGACAGTAATGGGATTGAGTTTAGAGAAACATAGAAACACAAGCACATTAAAACTGTTATAACTGTATAAATATCTGTTACTGTTCTATATTTGATGATAAGCCTGAATGTTTTCACTTTGCACCTATTAAAATAGTATACAAATATGCCTTTAACACATTACTATACAATACAATGTTTACTGGAAACATAATCCGTTCCAAATAATACAAAAAGACATTTGACAAAATGGCCACCACCAAGTCTTTCTATGGAAGGCGTGTTCACAGTGCTTAAACATTTTATATATGATATTGTAGCAGCAAACAACAATGTTCTATGTAAATATGTAGTAGAGCAATGGTGTCCTGAGCAGAGAATGACATCACGCTCTCTCTCTGTGTGTAATCCGAGCTGCTCTGTCCTTTGTGTGGGATAAGACACACAATTGGCATATACTGTTGGTTTTGCAGTTTACAAATGAGCTACAGTAGCTGAGCTCCAGCGCGGTAAAGCGTGTGGTCAGCTAGCTCAGACGTAGTCACGGACCGCACCCTGTTTTTTGTTGTTTCTGTGTGATTCTGTCCTCCCCAGTCTGTCGGTGTCCCTGCGTTCTGGGCTGTTCCGTCCTGTGCTTGCCTGCCCCGTGTTGATTGTGCATTAGTTTCACCTGCCTCTCGATTTCCCCGTCCCAATGGCCTGTGCTGTGTTTGTCTCTTTCAGTCAGTCTGTGTGTCGCGTCCTTGTCAGTTCATTGTCATTTAGTCGCTATCGTCCAGTCTGTTTTTACCAATAAATCGTTTGAAGCCTGCTGTGCTGCCATGCATTTAGGTCCTATTGCCAGCCCCCACCCTGACAGACGCAGCCGTAAACTGTGTGACTTGATAGTCATAACTCTGACTGAGAAGCTCTCCGTCAGTGACCGTGGGAAGGGGCTCCTTGCCGGAGGCCAGCGTAGTCCTTTTTACGCCACAAAACAGTAAATCGTCAGTTTCAGACCCCTGAGAGCACCTCCCCCGTTTTCCAGTCTTTCCTGCCCACGGTTGTTCCTCTGCAGATAATAACACACCAGCCAGGGCTCTCATTAGGCATATTCAAGTATTCCCATCTGTCCTGACTTCTCTGTGTATTCCTGAAGGCCGGGCTTCCTGCCCGTCAAATCTAAACCTCAGTCTGGCCAGCTGTTAACACCACCGCTTGAATGCTAACGGTTGTCACGGGTTATACATGCGTGTTAGTTAAAAGTTGTAAGCTAATACTGTTTTTTTTTTTTTTTTTGGTCATATTCAATATTTCCTCACAATCCGCTAGCGGAGAACTGAAAGAAAATCTGGAGTTCCTACAAAAATAAATAAATGGGAACACAAAGTGGTGCAGACCTCTCCACACTATCCCAGCCTTGGCAATGTGCGTCTGAGGGAACAAGCTATCTCCAGCATTGCTTATGCTTACTCCACATTTCTGCTGCGTTCACATGGAACACGGCAGGCGACAAACTGGATATCATGTTAGTGGACGAGAGCAGGACGCAAAAATGTTTTGTGCTCGGCAAAAAAAATCCTAGAATAACTCACTATTTCTCAAATCTTCAAACACATATTTTTAACAACTCACACACAACGGTACAAACCTTTAACCTCTTGGTCTGATTTAAATTTTGCCCTCAGACAACACACACAAACTGTCAGTAACACAGACTATATGACTGTTTGTTACACACTGAAGGGATTCATTCAAAACACCGCTACCAAAATTTTTAGAATTGAGAAAAAAAAACCCTGGCAAGAGAAATTGATAACCGTACTGTAATACAGTAAACCTAGGTGGTAACTGTAAGGGAATTTATACTGTATGCTGGTAAAAAAAAGGAAAAAATATGATTGAAATTTAAATATCATACTGAGATAAGATTTAAGGAAAAGTCAGGGATGTCACCTTATCTATTTTAGGGGCTTTAGCTCCCCAGAAATATGAATAAACCCCACCATAGTGCTGTAAACTGTAATATTTTCCAAGTTTAAAGACTACATTCTAAACATTTTGGTAGCAATGTTAGATATTGTAACTTTTTGCCGTCCGGCATTTACATCCGGATGTTTGCAGCTCACTCACAAACAGAGAAAACATTGACAGCGAGAAGATAATAAATACTTTTGGTGCAGCAACACTAGAATCCTAGATGCAATACAAAAATAAAATTTTCCGCTAAATAATTGTATTGCATATATTTGTATACAATTATTTGTAAACAATCTCCATACTAGAATCCTTGGGAAGGGAGGAATCCAGCTCTATCGGGATTGGTTAGGATGCAGTAGGTGTCTATACAGTAGGTGCAACCTGAGTTAGCAGTTATACCTTGAACTAAATGTAAACTAATTGTGCAGTAAACACATTGTATACATGATAAACATTTGGAAGTTTAGTAAACCCCACATCTCCCAAAGTAGGGTTGGGTGAGGGCGGGTGGGTGGTTGGGGGAGCAGACAGGAAGTGTCGGGGCGATGTAGAGGACTCATTGTTCGGCGCTGCTGAATGGTGGAATTCACTTGCTGGTGGGAGGCGTTTGACCACAATGGTGGATGTTGAGGCCTGTGCTCTTCTCTGCCAAACGGTCGTTTTACCCTTGGTCCCGTGTTGCCGTGGCAACTCGCTGATGGTGGGTCAGCGCAGGTTTGAAGCAAATGGGTACATTTGCGTGTTACCTAACGCAACACAGAATATATATTATTAGCCGTTTGAATGAGCATTCCATCTTTTCTGAAAATGAACTTGCAAGGATTTGAGTGTTTTTAACGACAGCACACACCACCGAGACTTTGGTTGACACCTGCATGTGTGATTGACAGCTCGCAGCCATAAGTGCGCCTGTTTCTCCCACCGCATATCAATCACAATGTGTTGTGTCTTACATTTCAGCAGTGCAATTGCGTTTAATTATAGCTATCTCAGTAATAATACTGTATTGCAATAACAGGTGTCATTTTCATTGTGACATGCAGAAAAGGCCTGTCTTGCCCTAGTTACGTCTGATTGGTCTGCCCAAGTTGCAACAGCGTGGTCTACTCTATTGTGTGTAAGTGCGTATTGATTTAAAAGCTGTTTTGCCAGCAACTTTGTGATGCTTTCTTTGTTTTTGTAATTTCTTGTTGAGCATTCAGCTGGTGTTGTCGACGCCCCTTTTACTCACTGTACATTTACTATTCCTCCTACGCTCCCACGAATGAGCTTTTCTCGTCTGTGTGACGGAGTCTCACACCATCGCTCGGTGTTAGCTCAACTGGGTCACGGAGCGAAGGCATTCGAGCCTGGGGGCCCACTGTGAGGCTTGCTGGCACCCCTGGCAATGCCCGTGCCAACCGGCAGCTTCTCTGCTCAGTCGCCACGCTCCAGCACTGCCAGGGGAGGAACAGTAGTGGCTGTCTCGCCGATGACAACCGACTCACGAGGCACGGTCTTCCCCACACGCTTTTCAGACAGATTTGAAGGCCATCAGTTAGAGATAGAGGCCAGTCTCATCTGACACGCTCAAACCAGCGTGTTTGGTCAGGGTAATGAGCCTGCCCCACTCAAACAAATAGAATCCTTTCTGCGGACACATCTGTGTTTGTTAATGAGGAGGCTGGATGAGGGCCACCGTGTTTTTTTTATTATTTTGGAGGGTTGGGGGGGTGAGAGTTTTGTAATCATTTTGATGGTTGAAGATGAATATTTTATTGTTCTGAATGTTTTGTGCTGTTAAGTTAATGATAATATTTAAAAAGTGAGACACAAACATCACTTGGGTTTTAATCTGCAAGTCTCTTATAATACATGTATAATCATAATTATATTCTGAATTACATTACATGGTGACTTCTGGCCTGACATTAGATGTCGCTCTAGAGCAGAATCTAAGACCACAACAATTGAGGCATGGGTCTCACACACACACACACACACGTGCCAGCACTCGGATTTTGTACCGAACTCTGTACTCTGTAGTCCCGACCGAATTACATCGGTACTACTGAGTACCGATTGAGGTAAAATCAATCAGTACCAGATTTCGGTACCTTAGAGCGTTTTTTTTTTTTGCTTGCTCAATTTTCGCTGTGTCGTCGTCTAGTAGGCTAAAGGAGTTTCCAGTATAGTCTTCATGCTCAAGGGATAAATAGCTTCTTATTTAAGCGCATTGCGCACCTGTTTATCAGGGGATTTCCTGCACCGAGCCTCCGCCGCTTCCAGCTCTCGACAAAACTCTGTCAGGTGTTCATGTAAAAGACAAGGTAGTTTGCAGTTGAGACTGGAGCAGTGAGATAAACAGACCGCTGTAGATGCGAACACAGCAAACTCTTGCAGCGGTATGATGAGAGAGCAAGAGGAACTAGCCTGCGCATACGTCTCCAGTGTTGAACACTGGTAAGATCAAACCAAGTCAGCTAGGCCTATTGGTTATAGCAGCAATATTTACAACGCCCTCGTTTAGGATTTAACCCTGTAGGCTAGGCCTTGTTTAAGATTTAACCCTGTAGGCTACAATTACAATTAATGTCACTATTGTGCCATGCTAACGTAAGATACCGTATTTCTGCTTCGGAGAAGTAGCGTAGGCTACTGTAGCAACAGGGTAGGGGGCAATCGGGAAAACTAAGGGAGGCACAGTTCAATAATGCTTAGATTAGGCTAATGCTAAAGCAGAACTCCGAACACTGTGTTGTAAAGAGCCAATCAGGCAGTATTTTTCTTTAAGATGCAATGAATTACTGTAATGTTATTACAGAGAGTAAAGAAAAACCAAATTCGAGGCGCTAGTATCAATTTAACAATACCCAACCCTCGTGAGCACGCATGGCCAGCCACTTCATTCTTTGCTCAGAACACCATTACTCCACTGTATCTTTACATGTAAAATAGTTTGCTACTATATTAATGTGTAATATATCAGTTCATATATTAAACATATCATATATAGGACCATTTAAATGTAATATGATATATAAATAAAAAGGCAAGCAGCAGTAACCGGTCCTTTCCTTCTGTTTATCTAGGCTGCTCTCTGAAGTTGACCACCCAAACCAAGATGGCCACCGAGGTGGGCGACGAGGTGCCCGGGGATTACGCGGTGGGCGAGCAGGTGTGGGTCAATGGGGTCAAGCCCGGGGTTGTCGCCTACCTGGGCGAGACCCAGTTTGCGCCCGGCCAGTGGGCCGGCGTGGTGCTGAGTGACCCGGTGGGCAAGAACGACGGCTCGGTGAGCGGCGTGCGTTATTTCCAGTGCTCGCCGCTGCAGGGCGTCTTCACGCGACCCTCCAAGCTCGCACGGCAGCCGGCGGGCGACAGCAGCGATAGCCACTCCGTGGACTCACAGGTACAATAATATAGTGACCGTGTAATATAGCACGGATCTGGGTTTGGCCAGTGTCAGTGTGTGCTTCTTGAGGTGCAGGCTGCCACGGTTCACACTTCACAGAGATAGATAATCATCAGCGCTGTCTCTGGTGAACACATGGAATCAAGAAAAGACTCTACAGCCTTTTTATTGACAACAAATGTCGGTTTTCCGTATAGACAATCACATTTTTGGTGGAAATCGGCTGATTCTGATCTCCTTCCGATCCAATATTGACCCAATATTGTAGGGCTGTCCCGAATACCATTTGACCCGTTTGGAATACTAATAGTATTTTAATACTCGTTCTCAATAAGACCATTACAAACACTCAACTATAATTAATGTTTCATAACCTTTTACAAATCTAAACGGGCGACAGGACTGTTTGCGGGTTTTCAATAGTACATAACTGTATTTATTTATTTATTTACACTACAACATCAAGTACAATCAACGCTTTTAACTTTGAGTCTACTACTCATTTATGAAGTGAGTAGTAGTCCACCAGACCACCATATTCCACCGATCGAAAACAATCAACAACGATCTTGTTACATTGCCAAGGGTCCATACAAGCCAGTAAAATATTTATTCCAAAACACATAGCATTAATAAATACTGCACGGCCTGCTGTTGCATTCATTTCATATTAGCCGGCAGATGTAATCTTCCATGCATAGCTTCAGTGAGCAAACATATTTATAGCCATGCTCTCAAAATGGCCGCTTTAACTGACACGTCAATTGACCCAATCAGAGCTGTCCAAAAGCATATATTAGCCAATAAGGGTGTGTGTTGAATGAATAGCCCGGCTCTCTTCTTACATAGAGACAATTGTGTTGATGACACAGTGTAGGGCAGGCAGTTACATTTCAACATGAGGGTTTATATGGAGACAGTAGGGATTAATGGGAAACCATGCATGCATATAATGTGAAAAAAACAATACTTGAATACCAATATTTAAAATCGAATACCCGAATAATGATTAAATAAGTATTTGGGGCCCCAGGCAGGGGGAAACTACAACTACAATACTGTCTTATTATTTATTAATGTAATTTTTATCGTGTGTGTTTTAATGTTTCTATTGTGAGTCCTAATCTAAGGAAATGTCATATCACTATGTATAGACGATATCAGTTTAGGTAGAGGTGCACAATAATATTGACCCAATGTTGTTTCACAACATCACGTTGCGCAATATCATATCGAAAATGTTGCCGAAATAATGGCAATGCTCAGTTTATTGTGATGCGCCTGTTAGCTGTGAGGCATAGATTTAGACAGAACATTGAGATGTGTCACTGAAGGAGATAATGACACCCTGGAGATCGAAGTGGCCAAAAGAATGACCCCTCGGTGTAGCTTGGTTTAACTGTTGTTGTACCAGTCCAATGTGTCAGTTGAACACTTATTGATATGTTACGAATCTATATTGATGCATTTCCCCATATTATTTATGTTTATGAATATCACATGAATATCCATATTGCAGTTTTCATGACCAATATTGCAATACCACATTTTGTGAATATCGTGCAACACTGCTCACAGGTGGCTCCGAGCCAGGCTCAGCACGCTGGCGGTGGTGTCAACGCTGCCCCCGGTGGTCAGAGGGTGGTGGTGCCCCTCAGGGAGGGCCTGCTCAACTGCGCGGTGAAAACGGGCAACGAGTCGGGCTCCAACATGTCCGACAACGGCTCGGTCAAGAAGAGCGGGGACAAGGACCTCCGGGTCGGAGACCGCGTGCTGGTAAGCTCCCAGACACACTGATGACACTTGTAATGCATTTCAATGGAAGCAAAAATGGATCGCTTCTGGTCTCTTCAGTGGGCGTGTCACCAACGGCATTCTGCTGTGGAGGCTGACGTAGGCTAAAAATCATCCATGCATGGCCTGAAACAAAGTCAATTTACCCCAAAACAGTTTGCTGCAGAAATACCGTTGTGTCCTCAGACTGATCGTAGGCACTTGGGAATTAATGTTTCATACTCAGAATGCCCGTTAACGCCCCCAGGGAGAAATAATGGTCAATATTACAGTGAAATCAGTGGACCTCCCCATTGACTTGCATGGAACGTGGCTTGTTCTGGTCTGCATAAAGGGTTAAAAGTCTTGCCTCCCTTTCCAGAAGTGTCGTTCGTTGAACCCTCTCTGCATAATGACTTCCTAAAGCCCCCAGACACACGTCTAACGCAATTCACTTGTCGTCCTTGTTTTTGTAGCTGAAAATCGGTCCCTGCTTACATTCCAGGCTTTGGTTACCTTGCCTAAAGTGTCCTAAATTGTCCCTCTTGTATTTTTCTATCCCGAAATGTTGCATTCATCTGCTAGTCAACAAAACCTTTAGCTCCCATTAGAGGTTAGTTTTACCTCGGTACCCATCTATTTCAAGCCGCTGACTGTTGTTTTTGAGTGTTTCATTGCCTCTCGCTGCTCCGTCGCTGCTCCTCCAGTCTCTTCCAGTGTCTCTGGAGCTTTAGTGTACATAGAAGCTGCTCCTGGTCATCTAGGAGCTTGCTGCAAAAGGCCAGTTTTGGAGAAAGCATCTGGCTCTCCGCTTCCTGCTTGGCTGGCGGTATTCCAGGAAGGTCAGAGGTCAGAGTAACTGGCAGAGGCTCTGTGCCAGTTGCTCAAGGGAACTTGGGCTAGCTAGGTTTGACACAGGGCAGGCTCTCTATAATCACTATATTGCATATATATTCATAAGTGTGATGTTCCTTCCTACAATGTTGTCAGTGTTTTGGCTCACAACAAAAAACACTCCCTTCCATGTCATAGGGTGCTCCCTCAGAAGCATTGCACACATTGGAAATGTATTGCGATGGCTAGGATATTGTTGTGTGGTGCGGTCTGCACCAATTTGCTTTTGTTCCTGTTTACACAGCAAGGGCTGTGTAGAAACACCAGATCATTTTAACAGAATGGCCAGGTAGTGGTCCCGTGAGTAGACAAATAGCTCAATTTGACAAAAAGTGCATTAGCTTACAATTACTGACTATACCTTTTTATATGCTATGCACAGTATACTGTATATTGTGGTTCTTCTGTCAATACACATGTATGGAATAAGATGTTATAAAGTAATAATATAACCCCCCTGCCTGCTTTTGTGCAGAGGGAGTAGCTACGTCAGATGAAGTGTATTAGTCTTGCTACTGGTCAATATTGTCAACCATGGCTTCCAGCGCTTAGCCTAGTTGAAGAGAGACACATCGATCAAGGCTTTCCATCTATTGGCTAACCCTTCAGTCATTTCCTGTATCTAATCTACAGTGCTTTGAGTTTTAAGCTCATGTCTTTGTATGGCTTCTGTGTAGTTTTGGGATTTCATTGTTGGTTGACACCTCGAAGTGTAAAATATTTTTTTTTGTTAAACTCTGTAGCTTCCATACTTTTTTACTTTCATATTTTTGCTGACTTGTGGGGAGGGGCGGGTGGGGGTTTATCAATTTCCAATACATAACCAATAGTCTATATCCGATATCTCATAATAGTCTGTGGTTAAAAGTATTCTCCTAATAAAATATAACTCTTCATGATATTTCATACAATTCTGAAGGAGTGGAGCTCCTGTACTTACTGTAATGTACATAGAGGAAACACTGCCTCTGTAGGACCAGCCATTGTTGTTTTTAAGTTGTTTTCAAGAATCAAGTGGCCTTTGTCACAGATAATCAATGCCCGTAGCTAACAGTATAACGGCGATTGGCCACACTAGATTTATCAGCCTGAAACACGATTCCCAAGCTCTCCAGACTGATTCTCTAGGCAAGGTCAAACTACATTTGTCATTCCCCAACAGTAACGTGGACTTTAGCTGAAAATTCTGTCACAGAATTGAACTTTAACCCTTAATGAAAGTAAAATGCACCATTGCATTTGTAGCACCACATTATTTTGTGTAGTCAAATGGTTATACAAGGAGTTGACCTTGTATAACCTTGTTACAATTTTACACACACTGCATTATATAAAGTTTACCTTTCCAACTGTCCGACAGTTTCTATGCTCTTGCCCTCGTTTTCGAGGCATGATGACACATTAAGGAACAGACAGGATGTTTGTGGGAACATTCCTTGTGTGTTCACACAGCACATATGTGCTGAGTCACTACTGTTTCTGGTGAGTCAGCAGCACAAGAATGTATATGGTGGCATTTAAAGCTCTCAACGTTTCATTGCAGTGGTCATAAAATATCTGTTTTTTTCTTTCTCTTCCATACATACATAGTTGGTTTGTTGCTACAGTATGGTTTATTAGTAGTGTTCTTGGTTGTGGGAGAGAGTGTTCGTTCTCGTTGATTATTACATTTACCATTCTGTCTTATTCTGGTCTTACCGCCTCACAGCACCATCCCAGACACGATGTGTAACCACGAGCTGCTAACCCCCTTGACTCAACATTTCAGAGCAGGAAAATGCTATTTGTTTAGCACCGCTCTAAATTATAGGCCTGTAGTTAGCATACAATTTCCATTTCAAACAGTGTTTTTGCCCCGACGTGCCTGCCGGAACACCGGCGGTGGCAACCCACAATCTCTCGGTCTGATCTGCCCCTCCTCTGTGAGCTGGTTGTCTCCGCGTGACAAGCCAAGCCGTGATACAGGCGCGCCCCAAATAAGGGGGAGTCACTCGTACTCGTGTGCTATTCTTGCTCGGGAGCTGGCTTCTGGTAGGTGGTTGTGACAGACAGCTGAGGCACACTGGGGTGCTCCTTGTTTGTATTGGTTGCTTTTGATTTTGTTTAGACACTGCCGCTGGTGAATGTTGCACTTGTCTGGAAAAGTGTTTCCGAGCCGTATGTATCCAGTGTTCAACAAAGCAGAAGTAACCCCAATAAGGGAGGAGCAGGTTAAGGGGGTGTTGTTTGTTTCCATGTGAAATGTAGGTTGTAAAGCCCTTTGAGACTGCAATGTGATTAAGGGCTATATAAATAAATTGACTTGACTTGAAATTGACTACAACCCTTACACAGAGAATTTGACCTAACTATTTATGACAATTTATTTGATTGTATTTACGGACATGTGGACGATACAACAATACATTAATTTAATTTTGGATGGTGGTTTCAATAAACATTTCTTATTTATGCTAGTGTAGTGTATATAAGTATACAAGGTGTTTCCAATGTGTTGGTAAATTCACCTGTGCTTTAGTATTTTCCATATCTATTTTTCATCTCTTGTTAAAAGGGTCCAAGTGAATTAAACTGTGCCCCCTGCTTTATTACACCGCAGTGCCTTGTCAGAATTTACACACGTTGGATGTCAGATCAAATTACACACAGCATTGATTTTAAAATAGTTTGGAACCAGGGCTGCTGATGAACGAATAATGGGATGGACTCGCATGGCCACTTAGGCCTAAATGTTACAGTCAGCAGCATTGCTCCATGTTAGATGTAGGATTAAAGGTATAGTCAGTCAGGCTGGAGAAAGCTTGTTGATATTCTTTCAAAACATAAACACCTCCCTTCAATGCTCCGCCCCACACATTGGAAACGCATTGCAAAGACTAGGATGTTGTTGATGTCTGCACCACTTTGCGTTCCGATTTACGGAGCCAGGGATGTGTAGAAGTACCAGATAGTTTTCTCATCACGCACATAGAATGGGGTTTGGTGAATTTGACAGAAAGTATATTCGCTTAGAATCGCTGAAGAATCTTCTCGCTGGGTTGCCAGGTTGGGGGCACTAAGATGGGCGTGGTGCGCTATATGGGCGAGACGGACTTTGCCAAGGGGGAATGGTGTGGCGTGGAGCTGGACGAACCCCTGGGGAAGAACGATGGAGCAGTGGCTGGCACAAGGTACGCGCACACACACACACCGATGTAATGTATGATGCTGATGCCGTCTCACGCCTGGTCCGGCTTGCGCTGTGTTGTTTGCTGAGTCACTCTGTTCCATACTGTAACAATGATACGCCCCCTGTTGGGAGCACTCTGGCACACACGTGACTCAACAGCCTTAAGTAGGCGCTGTAAGGGAACATTTGCCGTACTTCCATAACGCATCTCTGACGTGTTCAAATTCAATGTATTTGGGAGCATTCCTTTGCTCCTAAATAAGATTGGCAAGTTATTGTTACAGCTCATCCATATTCTGTTTTTCCCCCTATTGATTATGAACAACATAAATGGTTATATCCTCTGAAACATAGACGAAACAAGCTGCAGTATAATTTATGGATGATACCTCTGGAATGATTAGAAAGAAAGGAGGTTTATTGATCACAAGGGAAATGTAGGAATCCATAATCTTATGCGACACACACACAAAACACCAGTACACAAAAGAATAGAATAATATAAAAAACACCAGGGAATAGTCTAGTTACCAGATCTACTACACAGTTGTATGTGCAAAGGCAAGGTGATTAACTGTGCCAGAATACTGTAAATATAAATACAATATATATAAATGTATAAATAAAATGTATATGCATATACAGTAGCTAGTATATACACACAGAGATAAAATAAAATATTTGATACATTAGAGATGAATATATCAGCAAATACAAACACAAATAGTGCGTACAGCTCACACAGCCAGTAACCGACCGGTCCATCCAACAGTCCAGCATCATAATGACAGAATGCAGGTGATCTGGAAACATCACTAACAACCTCCCCCCCTTCCAGATACTTCCAGTGCCTCCACAAGTTCGGCCTGTTCGCGCCTGTCCACAAGGTCATCCGCATTGGCTTCCCGTCCACCAGCCCGGCCAAAGCCAAGAAGAGCAAGCGCATGGCCATGGGCGTGTCCTCGCTGGCCCACAGCCCCAGCAGCTCCTCCATCAGCTCCGTCAGCTCCGTGGCCTCCTCCGTGAGCGGCCGGCCCAGCCGCACTGGCCTGGTGAGTCACATGGGATGTACAGTACCGGGCCTGGCCAGCAGGGGGCAGCACAGCCGCACTGGCCTGTTGCCTGTGCTGCTAGCACGTGATGCTAATGCTATGTGATGCTAGTGCTGTAGTCACATGTGATGCTAACGCTATGTGATGCTAGCGCTGTAGTCACATGTGATGATAACGCTATGTGATGCTAGTGCTGTAGTCACATGTGATGCTAACGCTATGTGATGCTAATGCTATGTGATGCTAGCGCTGTAGCCACATGTGATGCTAACGCTATGTGATGCTAGTGCTGTAGTCACATGTGATGCTAACGCTATGCGATGTTAATGCTATGTGATGCTAGTGCTATGGGATAGAGACATAAGATAAATGATTGTCATAGAGAACTTCTGTTAGTGGGAATGTTATGAGGCACTTACAAAGACACCACTGGGCGGCAAGTGGCCCAGTGGTAGAGTGGGGCGATAGGTGACCAAGAACTCGCTGGTTCGATCCCCTCTAACGCGTCACCTCAAGTGTTGAGGTGTCCTTGAGCAAGACACCTAACCTGTGAGGAAAATAATGTAAAGCGATTTGGATAAAAGTGCTATATAAATGCAGTCCATTTACCCACTTTGCCAGAAATGTGTATTTAATGTAAGTCTTTATTTATTTATAGATTTGACTAGTGTCTGCCATTTTGGCTATAAATGTTTGTACCACAGAACTGTACATAGACACAAGCCCGTCTCATCAATATCAAAAGTCCATATTACAGACTAATTCACTAAAAGCTAGCTGGCACCATTAATCATTGTATTGGCTTTAGTTTTGATCATTAGAAGTAAGATATTGAAAGAAAGTGCGTACATTTAATAGCTCAGCCTGTTGGCAAGGATGACTACATCTTGGACGAATAATGGCAGTTGCTCTGAATTGCCCAGATATTCACATCAGGCTCAATCACTTACGTTGAGAGCCACCTTTGAGTTGAGAGGCTGGGATAATTGGGCAGTTGGTCTATTATATATTATATTCTACTTTTTTGTATAGCCTTGGCGAAATGAAACTGAAGCTCATCTACAGGCAAGTAGCCTGTAGACGAGCTTCAGTTTCATTTCACTGTGAGAATCAGTCTGGAAAGCCTAGGAATCATTTTGAAGTGTTCAAGTAGCAACTGAATTTACCAATCAGCGTCTTGTTTATAGCTATATGGGCGTGGTTTAGGTGTGCCGACCATGGTGCAGACAGCCAAAACGACCAGATGGTTCATCCAATGAACTGCCAAGTACTTTTTTGAAAGTACCAGTACCATTCACAAACAGTTTCAATGTACGGCTCCCCAGATGGAGTTGTGACAACAATTCCTCTGGCATGTCAGGTTAACAGGCAAGTGCTTTGTGCATATAAATATCTAAAACAGATATGTGTCTAATGGCTTTGTCTTCAGCTACAGCTCCATTATATATTTAAACGTCTTTGCCATGAACCAACCAAGTTCCTTAAGAAGTTTGAATCATTTTTTGTATTAGCATGTGCGAATAAAGGTTATTGATTTGAATTGCTTTGAACCCATGGTAATCCTGTCTGTCCTAGAGTACCCTCTAGTGGTCAAACACAACAGTGCATCAGTCAAGTTAAAACACTAAGAGCCTGTACAAGGGCCTGAAGAGAACACAGGCAGATTAAGGCCACTTGAGAGGTTGAAGGCAGGTACTGTGTTGTCAGTCACACATAAACCAATCATCAGGAAGCTGTCAGTTGTCCCGCCCTACGTTGACTGACAGCTCTGTCGTCAAGTCAGTCGTTCAGCATTCAATAAAGTGTAACCCCGCCCCCAGCATTGAGCCTGACTTCACCAACTTGGAGCTGAGAGGGGGGTTAACGTTAACATGTTAATGTCACGATGCACAAGTGTTCCAACTGTACACTTCACCGATCCCAAGCCCCGCCCCTTAAGAACAGTTGAGCATTTTTTGAATCAGACAGAAACTCATATCTGTTTTCCTGTTATAGCCTACTACCTGCAAATATAAGCCTACTACCGTAAATATAAGCCTACTACCTGCAAATAAGCGTGGATCCCAAATAGACGCAGGTCTCTTTTACTGGCCGGGTCTGTTTTTTATATATATATATATCCTGGCGCTGACATGGGCAGAACACCAGCGAAGCATACCTGGGAGGTGGCCCCTCCCCTTCACCCGCTCCCCCACTTACTATCCCCCTCACCCATTCACTCCCCCCTCCCCTCCCCCCAGCTGACGGAGACGTCCTCACGCTACGCCCGTAAGATCTCCGGCACCACGGCGCTGCAGGAGGCGCTGAAGGAGAAGCAGCAGCACATCGAGCAGCTGCTGGCCGAGCGGGACCTGGAGCGGGCCGACATGGCCAGAGCGACCAGCCGCATCTGTGAGGTGGAGCGGGAGCTGGCCGCCCTCAAGGCCCAGCATGTGCAGGTACCACCCCCACCAGACCCCCACCAGACCCCAGAACACCCCGACATGGCCATGGGTAGAGCTGTGCAATTAATCCAATTTTTATCGTGATTTTAATTTCAGCTCCTAATAATTACAGAAACATTATAGTCAAGATAAAACGATAATTTTGTCTTGTGCTCTGAATGACAGGCACACGCACCCTCGCAGGGTGAAAGGTTGATGAGAGTACCTTTTTAAATACAGATGCTGCTGCTAATTCTACCAACGTTTATTATACATTCATAAATATTAATACAGTTAAGGATGCTGCTTGTGATGAATGCTGCTAGTGAATATTATACAGCAATACATAATACTATTAATACCGTGAAGGATGAACTACATATTATTATTGCTGCTAGTGATTATTACACTATATCATAATATAATATCAACTACATTTTATTTTTGATACAGATACAGTATGTAGTGTTTTTTTGGCCTTCATTTATTGTTCCCCATTTCCTTTAGCAGGGCAGGTTATACTTTAGGTTGTCAGCCCAGCAGTGCCATCTGCTGGACGCTGATATATATTAATACGTGTTAGAATGAGGTTGTTCTCCCACCACAATGCCTGTCTCCTGTCTGGCTGCAGTATGTAACAGAGAACGAGAACGCCCTCCAACAAGTCAACACTGTGCTGTCCAGCACACAGAAAGACAAGCTGGAACTGGCCAATCAGTTAGAAGAGGAGAAGAGGTACATTGATTGCCTCTGCATTATTTGAATACATGCACTTGTGCTGCTAACTACTAACATCTATGGATTAATTATAATGCTGTTTTTTTTGATGAAATAGCAGATTATTATGTTTAGTATTGTTCCTGTAACTGCAGGTTGCCAAGCCAGTTGGAAGCATTGCTCCCACAGAACCTAAAATAACTTGTTTTTGTTTTTCCAGGAAGGTGGAGGATCTTCAGTTTAGAGTTGAGGAGGAGTCCATTACAAAAGGAGACCTTGAGGTATTTCTCAGCACACACGAATACTGTCATCATGACCAGGCTGTATTAATGTTGGTTTACGGATCGAATTACAAGTATAAAGTCTATGATGCATGTAGTTCGCTATTGTGGATATTTTGTACAGGTCAGTGCCTTTCTCAACGCATCTGTAAAGCTCCATGCTTTCTAGTCACTGTCTTCTGAACGAGCTCCCTCACCAGCTGAGTTACAGATATTAGAGGGGAAAGGTCTTCCATGAAACATGCGTGGCTGGGCTCAGATAGGGAAAACCCTTACAGACTCATATTCATGTGCGTGTTGGTAGAAACTACCTGTGTCCCGTTTAACTGAAATAGAACCCAACCAAACAATACGTTTCAAGTCTTTCTACAATCTTCTGTAGCCTGTGGTGCAAAAAATATATATAATAGAACCATTGAAAATAACAATGGCCAAAAACAGGCCAGAACAGCATCGTTATTGTATTTATGAAGGTTTTACAGCACGTCTCAGCTCTAAATCAAAGGGGCTGTCCTTGGTCTTCTTGAATTCTCAATAGATTAAGAAGCTTGACTTCTTAATAATAAGATAGCAGAATGTTCCAACATTTAAGAACACAATTAAAAATAGACGCAATAAGTCATTGGACGCCTTTTCCTTTTTGGCTAACTTTAAAATGTGATGGTTTCTGGTTATCATCAACATCAACACACACTGTACCTCATTGGCTTGTTCAGAACTATTTATTTCTGCACAAATGTATTCCTTTCAGGAAAATGTGTTAGGTTGAATTTATAATATTGCTAGGTAGGAGGTTGTAAATTGGGAAAGAACTTAAGTGTTACCAGTTACACTGACTAAATTTACAGTTTCTATCAAAGATTTGATAAAAGTAAAAAAAAAAAAACAATGAAAAAAACCTTTGGGAATAATTAAGCAAGGCCTGAACATACTTGAGCTAGAGCTTCAATCACACATTTTAACGTGTGATTGTGTGCGGATGTGCGTAATAGCATTTTCAGTTCCCCTTTGCTTGACGGTTTGCAATTACTGGTGGTTGAGTTAGGTTGGTTTACTATGACAGACGATAGGTAGAGGTAACTCCATTTGATCCAATGACCATTTATTGTATTACAGATGTAGGATGTTCAGTCTCTTATACCCAAACACAAAACAAACACAATACCCCTAATTGAAATGGAGCACTGCAGACCCATGTAATGTAACCATAGAACTATATATAAGTGAATGTAACACAGGACTTCACCAGCTCCAGCTCTAGCTTCATCCTCCAAGCTTTAGGTGGTCACCTCTGCCATACACACTCATGCTGTGTTCACATGGCACACGGCAGACCAGATATCTTGTTAGCGGACGAGAGCAGGACGGCAAAATCAGTTGTGGCCGGCAAAAAAATACAGGCGACAGCTAACAGCATGCTGTTTAAAGTTAAAATACTTTTTGCCGTCCTCCACGACGACATTTACAACCGGATGTTCGTAGCTCCATCACACATGGAGAACACATAGACAACGAGAAGGTAATACTTTTGGTGCAACAACACTAGAATACTAGATACAATACAAAAATAATTACATAAAACATTTGCTACTAAATAATTTTGTTAAATATATTTTTATTACGTTATTTGTAAACAATGCAACATCGCCATAACAATAGCAACTGCCATTCCGTTGGACTTATGCCGTGCCGTCCAGAAAGTGTTTGCTGTCTGTTGTTTGCGGTGTTCCATGTGAACGCAGCATCACGCACGCACGCACACAAACACACACACACACACTATACTAAAACTATAATACACACTATTCTAAAACCACAGACATAATAAAAAATCAACTAAAGACTAGTGATGCAGTGATGAAACTACCACTATTAACCGGGATTTCAATTCAGTTTTATAACCATGAAGGCTCAGCTACACATTGTTAATTTTTCTTAATAATTCTTGTTTTTTTTTACCCTTGTTTTTTCCGTCATACTTAAAAAAAAATAAAAAAAAGGGACATTTTGCTTGAACAGTGAAATGAAATGAACATTGGCAGGCACAATCTGCGGACTGCAGATGGAACGAAACCAAAGTTACCGTGGAATAATGCCATGCAGCACATGCTGTCACGAGAGCGAGATGTGTCTCAGGGCCACTAGCACATTACCATAATAATGTCTGGGAGAGCTACCCTTAGGGAAAAACACCTAAAGTACTTATAGAATGATAATGCAATTGTTCAAGATGATCGATGTATGCAAAACATGTCCAAGACATCTTTGAGACAACAATCCATCTTAATACATCCACGTAAAGCTAAAGGAAATACATGTAATGTCCGTGTAAAAAACATAAATCTTCAGTGGCAAGTGAATGAATGATTCATTAAAGTTGGTAGGGAATTAGATACTGTCGCTTAGAAGTAGCAGTGAGTTAAGCGTTGGGCCAGCAGCAGTAAAGCAGGAGGAAGTGTTGTGAAAATCATGCATTGCAATCTCGAGACCGTGACTATTCCAATCCTCCTCACAGCTCCAGTAGGCTCCTGCGGCACGAGGTGCATGCCCTGTGCAGACCTGTTTACTTCCCAGACACAGTGTGTTGGTGGTGATGGACGCAGCATGTTTGGCCTCTCTTTGTCTCTCTCCCTGTCTCTCTTCGTAGACTCAGACCAAAATGGAACATGCCCATATGTGTCAGCTGGAGCAGAGCCTGCTCCTCGAACAGTCGAGAGCAGAGGCGCTCCAGAACGAATTAGAGAAGAAGAGGGTAAAATAACAAACATCTTGAGCCCCTCCCCGCTGCCTGTAGCCATTTAATTTTGTCCCCCTGCACCTGTTCCTGGGCCTGTTTTGTGTTTTGCTGCTGCTGCTGCTGCTTCCGCCGGGAACCATGGTTACACAGGTGTCAATCAAGCTCAGACACTCTTTGGTCCCTAAAGGTACAAGTTTTGATTTGTGTCCCTTGTGGTCGAAACTGTCATTGCAGCAATGCTCTGCTTTCGGTTTGAGCCTGGCAGCACACGCTATCTCAGAGCTCTACCTATTCCTCCTGCAGCCATCTACGCTGGGTAAAATGGTGAAGACATCTCTGGTGCTGGTGGCCGGTTCTGTAATGGGTGGAGGAGTGTAACTGATTAATTAAATTAAGTAGTAGTTGTTGACATCTACGTGAACAGAACATTTAGTTTATAGTGTCAGAATAACTTATTATATAAAAAGTGGGAAATATTATTTTATTTTTATTTATTTACTATTGGAAATTAGCTCTACTGGTGAGATGCTAACAGCTCTGGCTGTAATATGTGTTAGCTTGAATACAATGCAGCAAAATCCAGCAAAAAAAAGGAGTGGTCACAGATATCCAGCCTGACCGATTAATGACAGCTTCATGCTTACGGGACCACAGATTCTGCACCCCCTGCAGCTGTGTGGAGCCCGAAACCTCTTCCATTTCCTTGCCGTCCCAGTAATAAGCCCTGCTTTTATCCCAGTTGCTCCGTGGACCATGCTGCTTCAGGAATAATGGGGACACCCGCCTGCCTTAGCTCTTAAAGGTGGAGTAAGCGATGCTAGAGACGATATTTGCACCGCTCCGCCCTTCACTGCTCTTTAAGAAGCTCCCCCCCCACCCCCCACCCCCCCCCATCCCTCCTTCCCCCACACATTAAACACGCATTGCCATGGCTGGGATAGTGTTGTGTGGTGCTGTCTGCACCACTTTGTTTGTGTTCCTACTTACAGAGCCAGGGCTGTGTAGAAACACCAGCGCACACAGGACGTGCAGCTACTGGTTCATTTGGATACAAATGACAAAAAGTGTACTTGATTAGAATCGCTTCCTTCACCTTTAATGGCCTAATCTTTTCATCTCTGTTTTTGTGTTGAACTGTGGTGCTATTCCTTTAAATGGTTTAAAATGTATTTACATATAGTACAATTAAGAATATTTAAATATCAGTGCTTAGCCAGATACACATAGATTAGCGTGAGCTCTATATTATTTGTCACTTGACCAAGACCAAAAGTAAAAATGCTCTACTCTATATACAGTATATAAACACTATCATACTACTATACCGAATAAGACAAATCATCTTACATTAGCCTATAACTGTGGTCCACCATGGTATTCTATCCGTAGACTATATTGCTAATGGCATATCACAGGGATGAATTACATGTCAACAGGGAATACCTTAAATGGATGTTGAATGGAGCAACAGTATCAAAATATATCAATCCCCTTCCGCTGAAAGGTTACGTGGTCTGATCGATAGACAATAAGGTCTGCTCTCACCAACAGGGAAGGTGCACTCAGGAAGCCATGTCCTTGAGGTTGGGTAAGAGAACCAAGGTGATAAAATGTTTGACCTTTGACCTTTTGCCTTTGATTCTCCGCTAAACTAAATTCTTGTCCTCAAATGGACTTCCGGCGCCATCAGGGACATTAACCTTGGCTTGTACACACAAGCTCTTTCTCCTTTGCGCTGTGTGACGATCTCATTCTTTATGAGTTATCTATACCTAATCCTCACGGCTGAAATAAGGTCTACCTGGTTGCTCTTTCTTTTCAATCGTGATTGGACCGATATGCACATTGCTTAGTGTTTACTGTTGCCTGCACTGTGTAGCTTTATTGTGTCATGATGAAATTGGATGTTGACTGTTGATGGGTTTATTTACAGTATGTATTTCTTGGCTGCTTCTAGTCTGTCAGTGAATGGCTGTAATATCGTCTTATCTGTCCCTCTGTTGCACATGCTGTACAGTGAGCTCCCCGAAATATTTGGACTGTGCCACTGCCAATGTTTTGCTGCTGTAGTACCCAACCACACTTAACGCCACCAATTAAACGTGCATGTTAAGTCTTTCAACATGAGGACATTTTCAGTCATCTGAAGTAATTCATTGTGAAAAATTAATCCTATTAGGCATTTTCTTACAAACATTACATGTAAAGTAGAGTACAACTGTTACGTAAATGGATATGGCACTGACAGCGTTAGAGTATAGCAGTGCGAATTAAACGTTTTTAACACCTGCAGCCTAGTAGAGTAGCATTACGACTGAACTTTAATTCAACTTCACCTAACGTTTTATAGCACATGTAACCCACACGTCAAATCCAGTGTGGTTCCTGCACAGGAGTACAGACACTAACCTGACGTGACTGAAAATATCCTCAAATTCTAACCTGATTAACCCTCGAGTCCATGTTACAGTTGTGCAGTCCATGTATTTATGGTCTATCTCTGAAGCTTGCCCTGGACATATTTAATTCCCAAGCTACCCTACAAGGACATCTGTGCTTTATGGATCTGTGAAAACTTTATATATCTTACATGTGTATTGCTCCTGATGTCATATGTCCTGTACACCGCCAGCAAACCACCGTGGCAGAGAAGAGCCGCATCGCGGAGCTGGAGGAGAGGCTGGCCCTGCAGCGAGGCGAGATCCAGAACCTCCAGGCCCAGCTTGGGGGGCTCGGGGGGCCCGACGCCGGCTGGGACCCCCGTCCTGTGGAGGATGAGGCCCTGCTCCTCCGCGAGCACCTCCAGGAGAGCAGCAGCGCGCTGAAGGAGAGCTACGAGGTGGCCCTGGCGGTGAGCCGGCAGCAGGCGGAGGCCCTCCAGGCCGTGGTGGAGGAGCAGAACCGGGAGATCGGCGAGCTGAAGCTGAAGGTTCAGCAGGCCAGCAGGGAGAACATGGAGATGATGGACAGCTGGAAGGTACCTAGTTTACCAACCTCATCTCAGTTAGCCTGGTGAGACCATCATCATCTCAGTTAGCCTGGTGAGACCATCATCATCTCACTTAGCCTGGTCACCACGTTGTTATTGTGCACGCAACAGCTAGGGTAAAGTGCTAAATGGACATCAGCCACGTTGACATGTATTTATATGAAAAGGTTTGATATTGTAGCGTAAAGGTAAAGTTAGTCATTCTCGAACACTTGCTAACTTTCAAACAAAAACGCCTCTCCCTTCAATGCCATATGGGTGCTCCTTCAGAAGCTCCACCCCGCACATTGGACACGCATTGCGAAGGCTAGGATATTGTTGTTGTGTGTTGGTACGCACCACTGTGTTTGTGTTCCTATTTACGGAGCCAGGGCTGTGTAGGAGTACCGGATTCTTTTTTCAACACCGCTGCGCTTACAACAAGAATGCCGCTCGGCTTCGCAATGCGCTTCAGTGTGTGGAGCTTCTGACGGAGTTTGTTTTGATCTGAGCTTAGCAAAGCTTTCTAGAAAACGACTAAGGGCCAGGCTACATCCATCTTGTCATCACATGGAGTCATCCAGTGGTGTTGTGTCCCGTGTGCGACAGGCGAAGCTGGACTCGCTGGTCGGCGACCACCAGCGCTCGCTGGAGGAGCTGCGGGCCTCCCTGTGCAGAGACCACTCTACGTCCACGGACCAGGAGCGGGACCCGCAGGAGCTGAGGACCTCCCTGGAGAGCGCCAGGATGGAGCACCAGCTGGAGGTGGAGAACCTAAAGGCCAGGCACAAGATCGAGGCAGCGATCTTGACTAAGGAGCGCGAGGACCTGGCGACTCGGCTCCAGGACGCCCAGGGGCAGCTGGCGGCCCAGCGCGGCCCGGCGTGGAGGGCCCAGGCCGGGGACGGCAGCGCCGCCAGGCAGGCCCTGGAGCTCCAGGAGGCCACCCAGAGGCTGCAGCGGGCGGACCAGAGGCTGGCGCAGGCCGAGAGCCTCCAGGCGGAGCGCGACCGGTCCAGGGAGGAGCTGCGGCAGAGGCTGGAGCTCTCCGAGAAGAAGATGGCCGACTACCTGGCTCTGCAGAAGGCCCACGCGGAGAGCAGGGCAGAGGTCCGCGACCTGGAGGAGAAGCTGAGGGTGACAGCCAACCGCCTCCAGGCCGCCCAGGCAGACCGCTACACGTCTCCCGACGCAAACGTGAGTGGCCGGGGGCTCGTGGGGTTCCTCCTTAGCCTGGCTCTGCCCGACTATTGCTCTCAGCTAAATTGTTTTCGCTGAGATTACAGTCTGGAAACCCTGTTGGCATTAGTGTTTTTACAGCTGGGATGACGTTGAAGTCAAGTGTGCTTTAGAAATGGTGGTAGAGCCACTGTAGATGAGGCGATCAAAACAGTTGCAGCAACGCAGGTTTGTTCCAATAGAAATAACTAGAAGTCTACTCCCAGTAAGAGGCAACGATTTTTGCCAGATGCTAGCAATGAGCTACAGCTAAATAGTTTAAGCATTTCTTGCTAAGGTGGCTACTCACTACACAGAGGTACCGGGATAACAGACCGATGACAGAACTGGTTACAGGAGCCACAGCTAAATAATCTCATTGCGATTTTGAAGTAGCTCCTCTTCTGAATAAATGACGGGGCTTGTGGTTGCACCTTGCTGGATGCTAGCAGCGAACTACAGCAGAATGAAAAAATACAATACAATTTTGAAGTGAATTTCATGAATATTCTGTGTTCTTCAGAGTTATTACAGCTTTATCAATACATGCTATACTTCCCTTTGTAGGTGATCGAGGATAATCAACTCTCAGATGAAAAAATGACCTTAAAACAGAATATTGAAGGTAATAACATTTAAGCATTTTCAGCATTTCCAGAATTGTCAAGGTCATAGGCAGCTTTAGTATGCATGTATACCTAATCTTTGTAATGGATATAACCAAGGAATGTGGCTTCGTAAATCACGTTTCATTGATTTTTAATTTTGGGTGAACAAGGGTCAAGTCAATTTATGGTTTCATATTTCCAGAATCAATGGAGAAGCTGGTGAAAAGGGAAAAAGAGGTCTCCACTCTCACGTCACAAGTTGATGTCTTAAAAATGCAGATCACAGGTAAAGGACTACTATCGTCATAGCAATAATGACATGATTCCCCCCTATTTGTAGCAGGTAGTGACAATTATACTTAACTTCCTTTTTAATTGTTTTCCTGGGGTGAGCTGACTGCCATAGCTAATTATAGCTAAGGGCACACAAAACAACATGCAAAGGTGTTAAAACTGAAACGCAATGAAGCATACTGTATAGTCGGAGCAAGTGTGACAGTTAGTATCCAGCGGCTGTAGTGGAAGCGACGAGCGCCATTTCGGGAGCTCATCCTGCTGTGTTTTTGCACTAAAACAAATATGTTTGACATGCGTATTGTTGTGCCAGCGTTGGAGGGGAAAGTTCGCTCACGGGAGAAGAAGGCAGAGGCACTGTCCAAGGAGAACACCCGTCTGGAAGCCGACCTGGAGTCCATGACCAGAAAGTCCCATGATGCATCAGGGCAGCTGGTCACCATTAGTCAGGAGCTTTTAAAAAAAGAGCGGTAAGGTATCTGTCGGTTGACAGGCGGAGTATCTTTACACAAAAACTCGGCCTGTGTTGCCGACCGCACACCTTTTATGTGAACGCGCACAAATTTAAACGAAGTTAACTCCGACTCAACAAAGCAACATCTTCACCACAGTCGTAGTGTCGTTTAACACCAATGCAGACAGGCAGAGTTTGTCAACCCTGATAACCCCAAGGTAAATCTTAGTAGGTTGAACTCTATTCGTAGAATAGGCCCCAGTTTAAAGATATGTGTTTTTAAACAAGTTTATCTGACAGGGAGAAGGATTCATTCATTCATATAACGTATATATTTAATTTATAATTGTGACCTATTGTTTTTTATACAACAGTTAGTTCCAACCAAGTGATCTGATTAGATGAGAGGTATTCCATGAGTTACTTCACTGGCTGCGTGATAAATGGAAACAGGCAAATGTAGATGACTACATGATACAAACATCAATGTATTGGATGCAAATTAGCTGACCTGCGGTAACGTGAAAACGTATGTAACAAGCTAGCGTAATGTTTATGTGTTGTTTGGTAACAGTCCAGCCACATAGTTGCCTACACAGAACCAGAGGGACTGTTGATAGAAGTTTAGAACTATGGTTGCGGGACTATTTGTGTTAGCGGAGCCGAGTTAATCATTAAACAAACAAAAAAATAATTTTCTGTTGGAGCTTATTACTTATTATTTACAAATAAATGCGCATGTCGACCTGTTGTTCGCCGGAGATTATCTTTGGCGTGCCTACGACAGGATCACAGCCGTGCGGATTATCAGTCTAACGCCCTCCCTCTCGTGTAATTGCTTAAATGATTAAATGTATTATATTTGTGTTACTGCCCCGCCACCTGTGTATAGTGTTATTAGAGACTCAAGACCCACCTCTTCACAATCCAGCTTGGTACTAGAGACCTCTCCACCTCCTAGCATTCACTCCTTGAGCTTCTTCATCGAATGCCCTTTACTCTTCATCTGCTCTTTAAAAAACTAACTCTCTGAATAAAGCACTTTACTATTAAGCAATGATGGATGATTGCAAAATGTGTGCTCGCCACATTGCTGCAACGTCATGCTTACGTCGGCGAGTACAACACATTTGCACCCGTCAGGCCTGTGTTTTGACCCCCGACCCCCGCCACGCTAGGAGTCTGAACGAGCTGCGGGTGCTGCTGCTGGAGTCCCACCGCCACTCGCGGGACGTGGAGAGGGACCTGGGCCGCGAGGTGCACAAGGCAGAGTGGAAGGTGAAGGAGCAGAAGCTCCAGGAAGACATCCAGACCCTGCGTGAGAAGCTTCTCCTGCTGGTGAGGGGGGGGCAGGGGAATCGGGAGGCCTGTTGAAGAACGTGCTCAGACGCTGTGCTCAGTGATGGGGCCGTGTTTGATGTTATTGCTCGTCTGGTTACAAACAATACAGGATCATTTTATTTCCATTACAGGGATAATCATGACTTTCACACAAGTGTGAATATCTGCATGAGCTGACTTGAAAACGGTGTCTAGCTCCATCCCCGACTATTGCTATCAGCTATATTTGTTTTGCTGAGATTATAATCTAGAAACCCTGTTTGCATATGGTGGTAGAGCTAGATGAGGCAATCAAAACAGTTGTAGCAACACAGATTGGTTCAGCGCTGTCCAATAGCTTCACCATAAACCAGAGGTCTGCGCCCAGTAGGAGGCGACTATTAACACTGTTAACACTTCCCAGTGGAGCGTGACCAGACCATAATCACACAGTGAATTTTAGGCCAGTCTAGCTCAATCTACTGTCCAATTGTATTGATTTCCTAATTTATTTATTTATTAGCACCCATTTATCGTCACCATGGCTGTCCTGGGACAGCTGCTAATCCTGTGTGTGTGTGCGTGCGTGTGTGCGTGCATGTGTGTGTATGTGCGCGTGTGCGTGCGTCAGAGTCGCGAGCGGCCTCCTCCAGACCACCGGCGCTACTCCCTGCTGGACCCGGCTGCCCTGGACTCGGAGGTGGCTCGCCTGCGTGCTCGCCTGCTGGGCACGGAGGACGCCCTGCGTAGCGCCCTGGAGCACAACCAGGAGGTGGACCAGCTGGTGCAGGCCATGCGTAGGCACCCGGACAAGAGCCCGGTGAGACACGGGCCCGCCATTCAAGGGCCTATAGACCAATATAGACATTGTAGAAATTAGTAAAGGTGAAGTCAGTAATTGTAATTTATTTTATTATTATAATAATAATAATAATAATGATGATGATGATGATGATGATAAGAAGAATAAGAAGAATAATAAGTTTTATTTAAGATGCTTTTCAAAACACTCAGACACCTTGTAAATACATACAGTAGATATAAAACATTTGGCTGAGACATGTATATTATTGTAATTAACATTTGACCAAGGCAGAGTAAACATTCTAGAAACAAGACACACCCAAACCAAAAAGAACCGGAAAATATATACAAAATAAACAAAATAAAATAATACATGCTTGTTGGAAGGGCAAGGGAGTCATGTGACAGCGGAACAAAG
>JAODUK010000004.1:247767-269266 GCA_027564635.1 Typhlichthys eigenmanni | reverse complement strand
ATTCAGTTATATTACATGTTTAGCTCTACTGGTGAGGGAGGTTGTAAACTATCAACCTATTCATATTCAGTTATATTACATGTTTAGCTCTACTGGTGAGGGAGGTTGTAAACTATCAACCTATTCATATTTAGTTATATTTATATTACATGTTTAGCTCTACTGGTGAGGGAGATTGTAAACTATCAACCTATTCATATTCAGTTATATTTATATTACATGTTTAGCTCTACTGGTGAGGGAGGTTTAAAGCTATCAACCTATTCATGTGAGTTGAGGCTCACAATGTTTCACCAGCATTATACATCACGGAGACCAATGCAAGCCCAATGGAGGGAAGGCAACGCACCACAGGCTTCTCTTCTTTCACCTCTGGCTCCTTTAGCTTGGTCTCCTTCTCAGAGTCCCTGACCAGCTGCTTGAGAAAACCTCCTGGTACCACCGAGATTGGTGGAGGCGGAATAACAGTGGCCACTGGCTCTTTCTCCTCTTTTATCTGTGGTGGGATGAAGGGATGAGAGAAGGAATGGATGGGGGATTAAATAATTGCCGACAAGGGTATACAGCATACTGTCATTGCATAATTACAATCACCAATATGGTTGTGCAAAACATACAGTAATCTAGCTAAAGGCTAACACCTATAGCACCACAGGGACAACGATAAAGGTAGAGGTCATATTTGTGTCTTGTCTTGAATGCCTGCTTTTGCCACTAAATCAGCTGTCTAATTCTTAGAAGCTGTTTATCCACTATACACCCTATATAGTTTATAAAGCAAACATGAGGTGAAAGTAAATATTAATCACTAACACACGAATGAACACGCATCACCAAATAAGAAAGCATGACTTACATATGAATCATAGAGAACAGAGCAGACAGTTAGAACAGAGGGTTGACTCAACACAAAGTGGGTTAGTGTACGGTTCAATACAGAACATAAACACCCACACACGCACATGCATTCAGGGTTATTCAAGGTTATTCAAGGGTTATGTGGCGTGCCCAATCTCTGCACCTCCCTTCTTCTCCCATAGTTTTAAGCGTGATGACAGCGCCATGGGGACTGTATCTAGGGAAGGGGTTCAGGGGAGAAACGGAGGTCAGCCAGGTGTGATGTCAGAGAGAGTATGTTGTGCACAGGAAGACAAACAGTTACACTGTGACCCTATTGATTGGAGACAGAGAGAGAGAGAGAGAGAGAGAGAGAGAGAGAGAGAGAGAGAGAGAGAGAGAGAGAGAGCGATCATATCTGGGGCTACACCACATTAATTTAACAACTGTGAACTTGACAATATAGTGGCATATATAGAAGTACCAGGTCAACCCACTTACAGTACAGTATGTCACTGGCTACTAACTCATCAGTCATACTTCGGTTCACAAACATTCACACAAACACAGCTTGCATTGTCAGTGCGTGTGTGTGTGTAAGGTCTATATATATGATATATAGCCTACTATATTTTTCTGTTGCAGAAAGATTTTAAAGAAATGTCTCAAGAAGGAATCCTCTATTGTTCAAAACTAAGATGCAGTAGGGGCCTACTGTGAACAATTAAGTTATACAGTACATCTAACTAATACACTTTCTATTTTATGCACTCTACATTGTACTTAAGGTTATGGTACATAACAATAAAATGTTATCGATTAACCTCTTCAAAATGACCAAAAATGTATGCAGCTAATTGCAGTATTACCGGCCTATGTTGCATTACAGGGCCGTACAGTAACTGATCATAACCTTGCTGTCCATGTTAGTGAACATAGAAATCAGACTGATTCTGCCTTTCCCTGGAGTCAACAGCCATATAAACATGCGCATTAAATGGCATGATTACATATTTCACAACTCTGCATACGTGTGTGTGTGTGTGTACTAGCTTGCTCTCTCGTACATCCATAGACAGACAAGATAACTCGTCACCTTCCAATCAAAAGGTCCTTCGCCAGAATAGGCTTTCTTCCAGCTGAACAAACTGGCCCTATCATCTCTTGAAAATGTGATTCATTGTAACTGAATAATTTGTAAATGTTGCTTTTATGCAGTGGTTCCATCTTTCCTCTGAATGAAAATATTAGATATCATGTAGAACTCCCAACAACAACTTGAAGTGGAATATGCTGTACATTAAATAGATACCTAGACTTTATTGCCTCAACAGGAATTTGTCACATATACAGTGCATATGGCAAATAGAAACTTTAGAGTCCTTTCTATAGGGCTTATGGAAAGCATTATTTAAGTTTTGTAAACAAGTTAGCAACTGCTACTGTTACTTACATGTCTGAACAGGGAAGTGAACCATGTCAGTTTTATTTATATTCGCCATACCAAAAAACATTTATTTAATTAAACATTCAATATGATCAAATTATATATTTGGGATATCAGACACATTACATTTCTTATCGCCGAAATTAACAATATACATATTCATTACATTTACCTAACAATTTAATGATGTTATCTTTACACTGCCAGGTAGCCTAGCTAGTTTATAGTGTATATCCAATGTTTTTGTGCTAGTACACAACTTTCACATCTCTAGAAACATCTTTCCAGTGTCCCACCTGAGAAGAAAATAAATAGCCTAACCAAATATCCACAAGCCTAACACACATCAAGAAAACAGATGCTGGGTGGAAACTGTGTTTTACCTTGTTTGCTACTGCTGGGTGACTAACACGCATGTCAAATCTGCACCCAGCACCCAAAACAGGCCCTCTCAGCCAACCGATCTAGCCTATAAATAAATGCTCACAAAAACCACCTCTATTCTAATTTTATCTGAGAAAGAGAGACACTACATACAGTGTACGTATATACAACAACAAAACAACAATAGTGAAATACCTTTTGTATTCAGCACAGGACCTCCAGATGGATTTAATGCCAGTCCTGTACGGCCAAATGAAATACACAGCCCCGCCACACAAACACCAACAGACACACACAGGGCACGACAGGCTGAGCAGTCAGAAATAGAGTAACAGACACAGCCATCCTGCCAATCTCTCTCTCTCTCTCTCTCTCTCTCTCTCTCTCTCTCTCTCTCTCTCTCTCTCACGCACACGCACACTCACGCACACGCCCGCACACACTGAAAGATAAGCAACGTATGTAGCCGGGTCGACAGACGATTCCTCTATAAATATCTATGGGCAGGGGAGGTGATAGGCGATACTACCCAGTTTGGAGAGCTGAGAGAAACATGGCAGTTGACAGAGTAAGAGAAAACATTTGGAATTAGGAAAACAAAGGATCAGGTCTAACAAAAACATGTCAAGATTAACAGTGCATATGATATGGTGGCAGTTTTCTTTCAGTAGAATGTCAGGAGGCCATGTCTAAGAATAGTCCGGTGATTGAGGTGACTTGTGTTAGGCTATTACACAGCACATGTGCACTTCTGTTAGTTGTGGTTGATTGACAGCTACAGCTGAGGTGGAGTCTGCAGATGTCCAGAAAACAAAATGAGAGACGAAGATGAAGGGTTCATGTGCACAGCGGACAGGGGGATATTTAAAGCACAATAGGTGCTAAACAAATAATTAAATTAAAAAAACATGTGGCCCATGTCGCCAACTTGATGACTATGTGACAACTTGAATATTTAGCACTGTGTAGACTGTTACCAAGTTACTCAGGAATTGTAATGTTACTATTTACTTATTACTCCTTCTATATTACTTTACTTATTACTGGGTATTAAAAGTATTTAGTTACATTACTAGTTACATTATTATATTACTTTCACCATCACCAGGCCTACCCTGTCTTGTTCTTTTTTTAAATGACAACCTGTGTAGCCAGCTCATTTTAGAATGTAATCCTCTTTATTGGAACACTAATGAACCTTATGAGTCAACAATCTGCCAAGGTGAAAACATTGCAGCCTCTCAAACCAGATGATTGGACAGGTTGGTTTAATTAGCCTACCCTAAGAACGTTGGTTGATACACAGAAAGCATTTATTCTTGTAACGCAGTAATGCATTACTTGGATTAGTAATGTAAGATTATTACTGTTTATTATCTCATTCTTTTGTAATGCCTGTGAAAATTCTGAACATTAATTACTGCCTTATATGGCATCATATTTCTGTACTGTCAGCTATGAGTAAAGCAGGATCATAAAAGCATTTACAGCATCATATTAGGACAGAGTTTAGCACCCCCTGGTGGACACACCCTGTTTTGTGTGGCCGCATAGACTACTGAGAGAGAACACAACAAACAATAAAAAATATATTAACAGTGGCCTACCTTTACTTTAGGGTCAAATGTTAAGGTTTTTCATAAAACCAGAGCCTTTTGAGCATAGCCTACTGTAGGCTACATGTGTCGTCATGTCCAACCCCTCTTCCCAGAGATTAAAGAAAATTAAATGTAGACAAAATTGTATTCCATACAATGTGTTTTACATATGCAGACCTATGTTATGTTGTCAATCTCCTTGATATGCATATAAAATGTTTTAAGCAAATAAAATCTTCAATTTTTTTGGTATGTTTTTTGCACAGGCACCAAAGTGCCTTCACAAACTGTAATGTCTTCTGATAGGCTTACTTGCCCCACATTTTTAAACAAGTAAGAAGTCGGCAAGCTTAGTTCAGCCAGCCGTGTGCATGAGCCAACACCATAGGCCAACTAGGCATACATTGTTTAGCATGCTAGGTTTCCCGGTCCAATGGGTCCATTACCTCCACCTACAGTCCACATGGTGCATTACCAACACCATCTCTTTAACAAGGTCACTCAGTCAGTCAATGAGCAAGCTCCTATTGGCCGGTCTCTATATGTAGTGCAGCAAAAAGTAAAGTATTCAAATTACATATATATCATATTGAGGTCTTGTACTGGGATTTTCAGTGTCTGGTGCACTGACTTTAGATCCAACATGAATCCAGCATTAGAGAGGGATTTTGAATGAATAACACTTGATGTGCCGTAATGACAAAATATGACATTTCATGTAAGCAATTGTGAGACAGGTCAACACGAAAAAAGAATTTTTATTTCTGAACTGTATTTACAACCAGTCCAACACATTCCTACCTAACCTGAAAACAAATCATTGAAATAAAATTAATTTAATAACAATCATTGAATATTATCAATAATATATCAGTATCATAGCCTCAATGATAACCCAAAGCCAGTAGTATTTGTTTTTGTTTGTGGCATATGAAAAACAAAACAAAAATCATCTGATGGGTGTAAACCGGAGTATTTCTACAGTGAGATCTCAGTTGTGAGCTCATAAAAGTGGCAGGAAGGAACTTCCTAAGCACGCAATAAATATGAAAGAGCAGGAGTCCGGTATTTAAACAAAAATAATCTGTTACTCGCAGGTACAATATCTAAAGTCTTTATGTGCAAGATTCGAGTCTTCACCACAAAACAATTACTCACATCAAAATCCCTAACCTCCCCGAAACAATTTTGTTTTCTACATTAAATCTTTTAAATAAACCTAGAGAATTTGTCATTTCATATACACATATATTTATATATCCTTTGATATTTTTTTTTTCCTATATGCCATCCTTTTAAATTTGTGTTGAGCATGTGTTTGAGCAGAGGATTGGTGTATTACAAAAACATCAACAGATTAAACTCACAAAAGCGAATGTAAGCGCACATGCGTGCGCACACTCACATTGCATACAGACCGCATGAAAAGAAATCTATCAGGAACAAGCAGAGAACAGTATGGTTTCTCAGAGTCCGATGGCTGTGTCGTGAAAATTCAGCACTACACATAACACACACACACGCACACACACACATAACTTACACTATGGATCATTTGGTCACAGTTTTGTACCCTAGCATAGCAGTACTCTGTCATCACCAGAGTAGATTATGTTTGTGTACTTACATGCGATTGTTTGTCTACCTGTGTTTGTGTGTGTGTGTGTGTGTGTGTGTGTGTGTGTGTGTGTGTGTGTGTGTGTGCGCGCGACCGTTGCAGCCACTATGGTAAGTTGGCTGTTGCCGAGTCTGTGGCGAGAAGGGTCAAAGTTCAGAAGAGAAGGCTTCTCATTGGATGCACTCAGCAACAGTTATTTGGCACATTTAACAACTAGCAAGTAACACATTAGGCAAGAAAAAAAAATAAAAGGTGCAACAATGTTATTTCAATGAAAATAATAAAATAAAATAAACATTTTGGTTTACAAAAATAAAAGACACCTTAAAAAGGTGACAACATTTCTCTATAAGACAATAATATCTCCCCCTGACTTGTAAAGGCTACTGAGAGGAATATCATGGCCGTGCCCTTAATCAACCCCATTCGGCTGGGTCACAAACAAACGTCACAGCTCTCGAAATGCAGGGACAACACAGACTAGGACATTGTACTGCACGGAAAATTAAAACCCCTGAAATTATGCAAACAATCTGCTCCTGCGCCACCTGATCGCTAAACACTACATGCGCGGCGTCTTAGCTGCGGAACTCTGCCCTTCGGTGGTAAAAGTACAAAATTAATTCTACAACATTGGCCGTGTCAGCGAAATCGCCTCCCCTATTAACATACATGTAAATCAACCTCGTCCGCACACTGTGTCACATTCAGAGAAGCAATAAACATAAAACCATAACCACTTAAAAGTTCGGTAGTCTTCTTTACACGCTGCGACTAACCACGACTGTAAACCTAAGAGCGTGATGGCACGCGAGCAGGATAGGTCATAATTCTAATTTAGAACGACTGCAAGTTTAAGACCTACATCACACACAGACTTGCCTAGTCGCTCTTTCTTCATTTCCACCTTGCTTCGTAACGCAGAGCATGAAAACTGGCGATGGGGGGGGCTTCCACCTCAAGCGGTTGAACGCTGGCGGAGCCCCACCCCCCCTCCCCAACACTATCCCATCCTCTAACACTAAACCCCCCCACCCCACCCAAAGGCCATGCCCATGACAGAATCACAAACAGGCAGACAGAGAGGTCCCAATGAACAGGCTGTAGCACAGGCTAGTATACTGGAGATGCACAGAGAGAAAAGGGTTGCTTATTTACACTGTGAGCCACAAGTCACTTCCCACAGCCCGGAGGTCTCCCCTCAAATCCTTGTGGCGGGCGGAGCCTTCATTATGCACACACACTGTCCGCGCTTACCGGTACCCAGGGATACCAGTGGCCGCGGTTCCCATAGTAACCCACTGCTGGTTGTCAGCCAATAGAATCACAGTCTCCACGGTGACGGTGTCTGCGTACGAGCCAATCCGAGCAGAGTACGTGGGTCCCTGTACGTCCCAGTTTCTGTGTCGGAATGTTCCAGCCCTCCTCCTCCTCCTCCTCCTCTGTGCACACGGGGAAGGGGAGGGAAACACCTGGTCCTCAAGTAAGTATTGACGTTGGCACTTTATGCACTTCAGTAGTGGAGGGTGGGGAGGGAGGGAGGGAGGGAGGGCCAGTCCAGCAGCCTCACTTTAGCACTGCGGGAGCACATTGGAAATACTACATTCTCCACCCAAAACAAGCGCTCCTCACTCTGGAACCAACGGTGTGCAGTGCACGCATGCACGCACGCGCGCGCACACACACACACACACCTGAGCAATGCCCTCAAATCCTGTGGTTGCCTCTTGAGCTCCTGCTGTGGTACAACCCCCCGGTGTATATGTGTGTGTGTGTGTGTGCAGCACAAGCATCCAGTCTGTCAGTGCTCGCCACGGAGGAGATGGTGGGATTTGGGGGAGGAGCAGGAGGAGGTGGGGTGTTTTGGGAGGTGGAGAAGTGAGAGCACTGGGAACAGTCCTGCACCAGAAACAAGTCACAGTATCCTCTTGTCCAGCAGGGAGGTTATTATTAGTTTGTGTGCACGTTGCGTGTGTGTGTGTGTGTGTGTGTGTGTGTGTGCGAAACACCAGAGGGGGAAGAGAAAGAAGGCCTTCCCAGCTGGCACACAGCTGGTTTAGTTTCCCAGTGGCGTGTCACTTCAGTAAGTGTCCAGCAGGGGGCTCCAGGCCAAGCAGGGGTCAGAGAGATAGAGCGAGAGACAGACGACCTGACCAGCCGTCAATGTTCATGCTCGAGGTCGGGACGCGTGCCGCGAGGCCCTCCGAGCATGGCACGTCCTGCTGGCCTCTCGGCGCACGTGCTCTTCCCGTGCGACGATGGTTGCCATGGCGCCCGTGCTGACTGGCTGGTCGTGGCTTGGCCGGTGGACGTTTTGTCTACACACTAGTGTACACTCATACTGTGTGTGTGTGTGTGTGTGTGTGTGTGTGTGTGTGAGAAGGGGAGGGGGTTTGGCAGGACCAAAACGTACTATATCGAGCGGACTGTGGGATATGTGTGTGTGTGTGTGTGTGCGCGTGTGTGGCCGTGCGTGCGTTGTGAGTGTGTGTGTTGTGTGCGTGTGTGTGCAGAATCACAGGCCGTTGCTGTTGCGGTGTGTGAGAGGGGGTTTGGAGAGCTCCACCACACCGGCCCTGCTCTTCCCGATGACCTTGGGGGCCCGACGTAGCAGCTTCTGGGCCTCGGTGAACGCCTCCGTCAGCTCCTTCTTCCACTGGACCAGCTCTGGGTCCCTCTGTGGGGGGAGGGGGAGAGAGAGAGAGAGAGAGAGAGAGAGAGAGAGAGAGAGAGAGAGACACAAATACAACAACAAAACATTAAGAAAGAGACAAACAGACACACACAGTTACACACACAGTGTAAGAGAGACAGACCAACAGACAGACAGAGAGGGAGAGAGAGACAGACCGTGAGAGGGGGTTGAGGCTAACCACTAACTCCTGACTATGGCTGTGTGTAGCAGGGCGGTGCAGCAGACCCCTACCTCGCACTGCAGCACAAACTGCTTGCCCCCTTTGATGCGCAGCAGGATGCACTTCTTGTCTTTAATCTGCGTCTCCTCCACCGTCTGGATCTGCTCCATAGTCAGCAGGTTTTGCTATGGGACACACGGGCAGCCGTCAAACAGAGGCTAGCTACTAGCGTTAGGCTCGAAAGGGAGCTGGAGCGAGCAGCTGTGCTGTGGGGGGTGTGAGCAGACGAGCACGCTACTGCCTGGAGGTGTTGACGCTGGCACGGGTGGGCTTCGGGTCTAAACACGCGTGGCACGCACGCACGCACACACAATGCCTGAGGAGGTAATGACGGGGGTGGTGGTGGTGGGGTGGGGGGGGGGGGGTGCCTTGTAATTGTGTTAACACTCACCGTGCGTTCACGCAAGTGTTTTAGCCACTTGTCCTACAGCGCGAGAGTCAGGGCAGACACACAGACAAGACGGCGTTCACTCTTAGACCAAACCAGAGTGGAAATGAGCGTGTGCATTCACAAACAAACAAACAAACGTGCGTTTGGTAGCTTGAGCCACTCACCCGAGACTCTCCCTCGCCCCTCCACTCCACCCGGTTGGGGAACAGGTAGAAGTACCGGCGTTGCCACTGGGTCAGGAACGGGTTGCCCAGCTTCAGCATGTAGCCGTGCATTATGCAGTCCTTCCCCAGCGCATAGTCTGACACGATAGCGCTCCGTTAGCGTTAGCGTGTATTATAGCCTTTATAGTGTTCCGCTATAAACACAAACGAATAAAACAAAAACAAATGTGTCCTACCCTCTTCGTGACCCTGCTGCTTGTTCTTGGCCCTCTTGCGGACTTCGTTCTTATCGGTGTCCGAGTTGACGGCCTCGTACACGGTCTCTGCCACCTCCTGCTGCCAGCGCTCCGATATGACCAGGGGAAAGTTCTTGTACAGTTCCTGGTCACTGTCCAGCAGCTGATAAGATGGGGGGAGCTAGGTTAGGGCTCAGCATTGGCTTCTCCCATCACTGTACTGGAGGATACATATGAACGCACGGCAAAGGGACTGCAGATGAGTCAGACCACGGGCAAATATGGAGCAAAATGAAAGCAACACAATAGTTAATGTAGCATTATACTGTATATTGTCCACCCATTGTTTTGTTCTTCTCCCCAAAAGAAATAAACAAGGATTGATTGTACAGTAATTCATTATTAGAGTAAATTTTTTTTTTATTGTTTTTTGGTTTGTTAATTTTTATTTACTTGTTTTATTTACTAAAGTAAGAATCATACATTTCTTACATTGCTTCATTGTAATGGCTGAATGGAGTGAGTAATTAGCCATGTGTTTCAGTGGTCACTGCACTGCTGGAGAGGGAAGCGTTACCTATGGCATCTGGAGGCATATGGCTAGCTCTTAATCGGTGGTCTGCATCTTGTGGTTAACCCCTTTGAGGTTTAGGTTTACGCTTTTCACTCCCCATTTACAAGTGAAAGCATTCTCTGGCCAGCCATTACTGCATTCCACCGCGGTCTACCTCGGTTATGATTGAGCTCACCAGTGCACTCTTGTCTAAATATACCAAGCAGTTAATGTTAACACACCTGACAATGTTTTATTTGTTATTAGTTAAAAACCTGACATCATTGCATTATTGCATATATGCATTACAGTCAGTATTTCTGTTCCAATATAGTTTGTAATTAGGTTTAAATGGTTTACTTTCTGCTGAACTGCCACAAATGTGATTTAACGACATGGAGAGTGAAAACTAAAGACGAGGTGTGGAACACAACCTGCCCGTGGATTTAGCTGCAGGACAAAACCCAGCGAGCATCGATTGCAGCCGCTCTTTTCAGCGGACATGGCTCTAAATAAGCATAGCCAGGTACTAATGAATGAACAAATACGTTGCCAAGACATATTTACAATTGCGGTTAGGGTCATTTAGCAGGCGTAATTACCAGCAAGGAGCAGGTAGACATCTTGCCCAAGGGTAAGCAGGCATGTGGAAGATTGAACAACCTCACCCACTAAAATATTCTGCTTCATCATAAACAGCAGCCATAATGAACCCTGAGTATGTCCACACCTTTTCCAAACACTAAAAAGGTGTGCTACAATTCAATGAGCAGCTGTGTTACTACACTGAGATGCAACACGGGCTAGAGAGATATTAGACAAATTGCACTTTTGATTGGTTTCTTACTGGCGCGGGTGTTGAGCGTAGACCGAAAACAGTGCTCTGAAATAACACTAAACGAGTAAGTGCATGTGCCGGCACGTCTCTTCTGGATCTTCATAAAAGAGGTCTGAGATAAACTGACATGCTACAGGAATTGAAGTCTGGGTACATTGAAACTGTTTGTGAACGGCAGGTGCTTACAAAAAAATACTCAACAGTTGATTGGATGAACCATCTGGTCGTTTTCGCTGTCTGCGCACCTAAACCGCGCCCGTATAGCTATAAACACGACGCTGATTGGAAAGTTCAGTTGCTACTCGGACACATTCAAAATGATTCCGAGGCTTTCCAGACTGATTCTCACGGCGAAATAAAACTGACGCTGGCGAGATCAGGATGGTGTCTGAGAGGCTCCAGTACCTTGATGCCCTTGGTGTCCTCCTCATCGAAGGAGCCGATGTCGAACGCGTCTGCAGCGTTCACCTCTCCCCTGGGAGGTATTAGTGGGGGGGAGTACTATAGCGGGGTAAGAGTAAACAGCAGTATGGAACAAAGCAAAACAAAAGCAGTATGTTAAGAGAATACGAATAAAAAATACAAAATCATTTATTAAACAAGCAGACATTTCCCCCGGCACCACTCTCCTGAACTCATGTGCGGTAACCACGGCAACAGGGCGTATTCTTTGGCGGAACGCTGGCTCCATCCTGTGTTGCGTTGGAGACTTAACACCGGAGTACGAGCCTTCGGCCTGAAGAATGACCCTCGGCCCAACCTGCACCTCCCCCTATGCTCTACTGTAATCACATTCTAACGATACCTCTGCTAGCAGAACGGAAGAATAGGTTTATACGCTCCGTAACTAATATCGGTTTGCTGGAGGCTCACCATAACTATGTCATTAAGTCACACACTGAATTACTGCGCCTTACCTTCTGAAGGTACACCTGCTGCCAGTCAATGCCTTTGAAAAAGAGATGTTCTTTCACCTCCGGGGCACTGGGAGAAAAATACAAGAAAAAGGGGTAAATGCATGGTGGGGGAAAGAGAGGTGTTTGTAGGTAAAGATCCACAAGCATACACCAGGTGGCAGCATTCGCTACAATGACTCAACAAGAAGAGTCCTGTTAAATAGAACGCAGCATCTTGTTGAGTACACAAACCAGATTTATGCCAGAATGACAATCCCCAAATATCGCTTGCTCTACCTCGTGTTGGTATTCATGGGGGAAGCGCTCCGTGGGGTAGCCGTCGGTGTTGCCTGTCTTGGCTAAATTCACCTGACGTGATTGTGTTTACGGGGTCTGCCTGTCTGGAAGCCTGAACTTGATGTGTGACTGGAGGGGAATATGAATAGTGTGTTTACCCTCGTCCCAGGCAGCCGAGCCTCTTGGACACGTCCCTCTGAAGCAGACCTTCGAGCAACCCTTTCAGCTCAGCGGTGAAAGAGTCTGGCAGCTCCACGTTCTGCAGGTGGAGAGACAGGAGGGAGGTAAGAGAAACGGTGTGAAAGAAAGGAGGTATTACACACACCACAAACAATCATCTGCTTTTATTGTAGTACAGACTAGCCCCCAACGCTGTAGTTGACAGCGTGGCCATGCTCCTCAGATGGGGTTTCAGATCAGTGGACCCTGACCCCAGAAGAGAGCTCAGCCTATCACAGAGCAGCTGTCTCCTCCAGATCTCTCCTCCACCTCTACCCATTGAGCTCTGGCTGCTCCTGTGATGATTATATCACCAAACCATTTGTTAACACTTGGTCCATACACACACAGATGGGTGTTTTTATCCTAACAGGGATTCCTCTGCTGTCAGCCTCTCCCTGTGTGCAAATACACACACAGATTAGGGAGATAAACCGCATTAAGTGCCTGGATTACATTACTAATCTGGGTTGATTGTGAATTAAATTCATTAGTTTGGAGGTCCCGCTGAGTCAAATAGGGGCCATATTTCATTGCGGCCCGATGTGTGCATTTTGCACTGCTGTGATTCAGAGGGACTCAATGTACTGAGCCCAAATGTCAATTACCAAGTTCTGTTTGTTTCCATATTTCACAGAAAACTAACAAAATTCAAATATCTAATAATTATCACAGTATGAATGCTCTTTTTTCCTTCAAATACTTTACAATTAGGCCATATACCCTTTATTCAAAGCAACCAAGTACCATTATGAGTAATAAGGAGCAGGTATGGGTTAAACAGAGTACGTTTCTAACCAGGACCTTTCAGCTGAGAGTCCAGTATCACCATTAAGTAAGATTTCTCTTCTACATATAATGTATTTACAAATACTGAAAGTGTGGCACAAGAAGCTCTGAAATAACATGCAATAATCTGGCCTAATCTTCAAGATAACAGGACATCTAAGTACAGAAGCTCAGTACAGTGTTCACAGTATTACTTTTAGACGGTAAACAGTATTCTACGTCAAGCCGTGCCTGGATAGAGGCTTACGTTTGTCTAAACAATAGTGGGCCGTGAAGGCGGCACATAAAAGTGATCATGTGTTTATACAGTATATATTATTCAGTAACAGACTAAAGAGCCGCATTCCTGAAATTGCTCAGATTGCTAGTTCATGTCTGCAATATGCTGAGCAATTGTTTACAAATTTGGCCTTCCATATATACAGTATACACACACACCCCGATATCGTGTTTAAACACCTGAAGATTTGCAATGCCTTATGTACACTGGCAATGCCCTGACATTCTATATTTGAAAAACAAACTCCTTACTACTGTGTGGAGAGTCAGTCATTGCTGCCAGAATAAAAAAAGAACTAGGACTTTCAAAACAAGTCCATATTGGCAGGTTTGTCATTATCAGAGAGATACTGTATCAGGCATGTTTGTACACAATCCAGTATGTACAGTATAAGGGAAATGAACCCAATGTGTGGATTTGGGATTACAATCAGGTAATGATGGACTAAACCAAGGGTGCCTACTTGAGTAAAAAGAACAAACTGTACTGCCCTGTCTGTGTGGCACTTTACTCTGTGTACATAGGGACCTTTTCAACACAAGCACGCCTCATGCCGTGCATGTGTCCGTTTGCGGGCGAGATGTACGGCGTGTGCACGAGGCACTTGTGTCTTACCATGGTGAGAGTCATGCGGTCAATCTCGTGCTTGTCTTTGGTTTTGTGCTGTCTGAATGGACTGTGTCTGGACAGAACAGAGCATTAGAAGCCGTCAGCATTAAAAACACGGGGGGAAGGGGGGGGGGAGAGAAGAAGAGAGAGAGAGAGAGAGAGAGAGAGAGAGACAGTCAAGCTGGAAAATAAATATACAACAGGAAACCAAATGCGGCAGAACAAACGGCATCAGTCCCATCTATTTATCCATTCATCCTTCCATCTCCCTGACACTGGGGCGCTACCCCGCACTCTCTTCTCTTTTTCAAGTGTTCAAAACACCAGAGCGGCACATCAATAGTAACACACGTCAAGCTCCAGAGCTTGCTTTTTCTCCCTCGAGCAAAAACGTGACCTAAAGGGCCCCACACTTCTGGCATTCGCACGTCAAACGCACGCGCTCTCACAAACAGAAACACACCGACGGGGAGAGGGATTCGACTGATTACCCTCGGAGCAGTTTGAAGAGCATACATCCCAGGGAGAACCAATCGGCGCTGCTGTCATACGCCGTCCCCTTCTGAAGCACCTCGGGAGCCATGTAACCATGGGTACCCCTAGGAGTAACCACACCACAAGCAACGGTTCAAGTGACAATCTCCCGCTGACAGCACAGCAACCACTGCAGAAAAAAAAAAAAAAGTGCCACTGCTCGTCGTCACGGTTACTTACACGCTGGCGTGGGGCTTCTTCTTGGAGAAGTCGCAGGCCAGGCCCAGGTCGGAGATGCGCACGTGACCGTGCTCGTCCAACAGGATGTTGGCGGGCTGTAGTGGGAGGACGGCAGAGACAAGATGGCGGGTGTAGGAAACAGAGGTGATCACACCGATTCGTCACATAAGCCCCGACTTACGCTCATGACGGGAAAAGTTACACATTTGCACAAAAACGCACACATTTGGACAAAAAAAAAAAAAAAAAAAAAGGAAATCGCCTGTCCTGGTTTCTCTCCTCAGGTGCAGCTACGACACGCGGTGTCGAGTGTTATCTGCATTGTACGACATTGTTTATTGAAAGGTCCTAAAAGTGTTCACACACGTCCAGCAAAGTATATCTAATATTATGGCAACCAGTCCAAACAGGGAAATGGAGGAAAAGCAGAGGACCCTCAAACATACTGTAGCTAAAAACAGACCTATTTGCTTGAAAACACGTCAGCCGATGGGTAGTAAAGAAGTAAATTAGATCATATTTAAAGAGCAACTGCACCCCAAAATGTGCAGTGAGCTGTAAACTAAATATTAGGACTAAACTGTGATGATACAAATCAAGTTAATATTGACCAAATTCCCATTTTTATAAAGATCCTATGGGTTGATATTGGCTCTACAAGTCATATCCTTTTAAATTTGCCAAAAGCCCTTGCTGGCTTGTACGTCATTAAAATTTAAATATTAATGTTAGCGCTATCAGACCTTTCCCACCCCTTGACTACTTTTTACGCATTTATATAAATGTTGCAGTGGGTGGAGAAAGGCTCAGAGCTGGGGGTGATGTTACACTTTAAAGAGAGAGCAACAGCCAAGGTATACGTAATACACGTCTTATGTGTGACCTCTGACAATGTGAGAAACAGTTACAGTTGGTGGCCATGTCTTCCTCTGTGGTAAGAAGAAGACCAGTGTGTCTACCTTGAGGTCTCTATAGACGACAAAGCGGTTATGCATGTGCTCCAGGCCCAGGATGATCTCAGCAGCGTAGAAACGCATCTCTTTCTCGCTGAACACGCCATGCTGCGACAAATGGTAGTGCAGGTCTCCCCCTACACGCGCGCACACACACACACACACACAGCAAACAATCAAGTCAGCATGACCGCATAATATCCCATGCATTGATGGACATCTATCAACTGTGGCTGTGCCTCTCAGGGTAGATCAATTAAATATAATGAGAGAAAATAGTGCGTCGGTCGATGAAGGACTGCCATGTTAAGCACTATTGACAGAAACCGAAGCCGTGTAGAGCTACAGTACATATACGGCTGGTATTAGAATGACTGATGTAGGATATAAATAACACCCATGTCGGGAGACTGCAAGGGTCGAGTGTACTTCCTGTTAGCGCGTAGAAAGCTCAAACCACTAACAGACATAATGAAACATGCTCGGCAGTGTACACGGTGGCTACATAAATGGGTGGAGAGAAAGAAAAGGTATTAGGTTTGAAGCGGCAGTACTGGTAGAACCATAATTTCTTGACAATTAGTCTCTGCTCTCCTACCTAGCAGAGGGAGAAGGGGTTGGGTTTTCGCTAGCTCTCAATTCCCATCTACAGCAGCTTTGATGCTCCAGGCCTTTCAGCACATGTATTTGCAGTTAGAAGACAGGGTCAGTCATTCTTGCTAACTTGGAACTCAAATCAAAACAGTGTCGCAAGTGCATTGTGAGGCAAAGTGTAATGCTGCAGCTTTGTTTTAATATGGAGCGGTGTTCGCCACTTTGTTTATGTCAGTATTCACGGAGCCAGGGCTGTGTAGAAGTATCAGATTATTCTTTTCAACACTAACAGAGAACAAACACCAAGCTAGCGAAATGCGAGGAGATATTTGCTGAATTTGACAAGTGTATTATCTTACATTTAGCTTGCAATAGCTGACTTTACCTTTAACATGTTAATTACACAAACACTGTGCGTGTGTGTGTGTGTGTGCGTGCGTGCGTGCGTGCGTGCGTGTGAGAGAGAGAGAGAAACATGATATAGTTAATAAAGATAAATCATTTCAAAGCACCCAGTAGAGTGGTCCGTTGCATAAGGAAAGTTTGCAATGTGGCAAGCAGCACTGTAGTGGGGCCTGGCAGAGTGCACATGGTAACAACCCTGAATGCTTTATGAACAGCGTAGAAGTCTAAGTCATAGAGTATAGGCCATTATATTATAGTCTATTCTATATTACATTAACCTCAGGGCTGCAGAAGGTTTACACGAGCAACGTATAAGCTGTGGTTAATAGACGGGGAAATGACAATAGTGGAAGAAATGGCTTAAGTGCTGCCTCAGCTCGGGGGAGACGCGTTCTGAATGGTGTCCTGAGAAGGCCGTGGGAGGGCGAGGGGGAGATGCAGAGACAAGGGGGAGGGGTTCACTACTCCGTACCGTTCATCAGGTCCAAGATGAAGCACAGCTTGTCGGGGGTGTGGAAGGCGTACGTCATGCACACAATGAACGGGCAGTCCTAGGAGAGAAGAGAGGTCAGAAGGCCGCCTGCATTGCTTCCTCCATTACGTGGTTTGGAATTGATTCAGAGACAATGTTGCTTGTGTGTACATCAGTCAGTGGTTATGTCAGATCTGCTAACACAATGTGAAACCTTAGGTAATCTGTGGCCCGCCACTTCACAGAGTAAAGCTTTTAGCTATTATGCTACATTTATACAACAGGAACATACCGAGATCTGAGAAAAGATCTGAGACCTCTTAAATCCAGGTTAAGATATGTTTATGTTCACCATTAGCTTTTCAATTGTAAGTGGTGTTGCTTAAAGTCTTATTTGCATCTGTATTTTGACTAGATTTTTGTGAGGCACTTATTTGCCAGTATCTCATATTTTCCCCTCTCTCTGTTTGCACATTACCATAGCATTTCAAATATGACATCTGGTTATTTTCTCTACCTGCTGAAGGCATGGCCTACTATGCAAGAGAAAACTAGCAGCAAGTCAGTCAGCGTTCAAAGAGTATTAACCTGTTCCAGTTCAAATCCAACATAAATGTGCACAAAACAAGACATTTGCATGCTAGCTGCCTACTGGGAGAATTAACAAAAACATTTAGCTTGCACCCGACATAACCGCGTTATCATTTGTCAAGGTACGAGTATGGAAAATTGTGAAATCAGGCCCGACGCCAAAACAGCGGTTAAATATAGGCTTTACACAAAAAGACCCCTGGGATGAGACTCACCCCTGTGCTGACTAGGGACAGCATGATCCTCTCGTTGAGTGCCAGAGTCTCGCCTTGCTTCATCTTAATTCTCTTCTTGTCCAAACACTTCATGGCGTACCTGAGACACAAACACACACACAGGCATTAAAGCGTGTTCTCTCCATTACTGCCATACACCTCCCACATGCTATGCTCCCCAAAGGATGTGCAACCCCTGAAAGTAGTGACTACTCCCATGAATGCAGTCTCACACACACACAGCATAATAATAATACACGTGTAGGTATGTGTATATGTATATAAACATATACGTTTACATATACACATATATATATAAACAAACCAAAAAGAGGTTTAAATATTGTCTCCTCCTCTGGGATAGTGCCTTGTGCCTGTACAGGGCTTTGATTGGCCTGATAATCATGGTCCGATAGTAAACCCAAGTGGTACGTCAGTCCAGTTAACATGTGTCTATTGACGTGACTACAACTCACATTTTCCCGGTGTCTGCCTTCCTGCAGCCGTACACCTCACCGAAACCGCCCCGTCCGATAATCCGGTGCACGCTGAAGTCATTCATAGTCAACTGTGCACAGCAAAAGAGAGGGGGGGGGGGGGGGGGAGCCCCCCCCAGCAGAGAGACGAGTCAGCAAGACAAGGAGGATAGAGGGCCAGAAAGGAGAGGGGCATGCAGGTCGACACGAGCACCACTCACATGGATGTTGAGCTCCACATTCTTCCACTGGCAAAAACGAGTAAATTTGTCACTGCAGGGGGAGAGAGGGGGGGGATCCAAGGTAAACGAATGGGGTGCCAGTGTGAAGTTGCGTGATGACGGGTGAACCCTCTCGAGACCCTCCGACTCACCTCTCAATGAATTTCTGGAACATCGTCCCTCTCAAGCTGTCGCAGATCTCCACAATGTACGGCTGCAGTAGGGAAGACACGCTCACAGTTAACACTCACATTTGTGTGTGCCGTCCAGGAGCAGCGGCATTCTTCAGGCCTAGCCTTGCATTCGCACTGAGGACAAACAAGGGCGACAAAGCGCCCGGCCGCCTTTCATTTTCAATGAGAGTTGGCGATTCAGAGCGACAAGCGACGATGTCGCTGCTGCAAGACAGCTAGGCGGGGCGAAAACACAGACTATGCTAATCCAGAGCGGTGTGACACGGCGACTACCAATGGGAGTGAAAGTAGCCTGACAATAGTCTTTGAAACCAGAGGAAAGCCTCCTGTACATTTTCCCAGTGAGTAGGCTATGGTAGTTTTTAAAAATAACATTTTTTATAGTTACAATGTGCCGCATATATGCATTTTTTGCTGCAATACATTTCATTTGTTGACTGCAAAAATGTGTATATATTTTGACCTCACACCATTTTGTACAAAAATTGAAAGACAGTTTGGTTGTCTCAGACACATTTTCTACGGGGGGAAAAGGCCTATGATTACTACTGAGGGAACGTATTTTAAGATAGCTAGCTTGCTTAGTTCTGTATCCTGGTAATCACAAGCCCAAACACGCCCATTTTAGTGACGAGCAACGTGTGAACGCAGGGATACAGCTGTGTGTCTGTTACCAACTAAAGGCAATGTATGGATTACATATAATGTCCCCTTTATTAACCCATTTCATCGAGATCCTTCACATGTATCCTACCCATGTTAATGTAGTTCCCATAGCTGTTGTATGAGCACCTCTGGCCATGTCATTTGGACAATGAATTGCATATTACTGTGTGTTCTAGTGCATATAGCGCATCAGAGCAGTAGCTCAAATGAGTCATACAAACATCTTTACACACACACACAAAAATGGTCCTTCCTCACTTGGAAGAGAGTTGGGGGAACCTGTTTCTTTGCCAGGTGAGTCTGAACATGGTCCACAGCTTTCTTAGAAAACGGCTGATGGGTGTGTTGGGGGAGAATGCAGAAAACAAAAGGTCATGAAAAATACAGCATTGCAAGTAGTTTCAGTTCTGTTTTTCCACTAGGAGTAGAACATGCAAGGAGTTATTTAGCCAGGCATGGCGAACACTGCTGACTGTGTATACTGGCATTAGTCAAACAGGAGGACATTGTGCACTAGAGGGACAGGGTTGTTTCTGTACGTGCATGAAGAAGCACCCCCATATGGAGCCGTAGGGTGTTGTGGTCACACTGTGCATGTCATATAAACACAACAAGTAAGGACTTTTGTGTTTGGTAGATTGTTGTAACAATGCTTCTTGGTAATACATCTTATACCATTGGAAAGCCTGATTATTTCCCTTTTAAATGGTGCCATATTTATAAAAGAAACACATTTGTAGTGTGTACTATGTGGGTTGCACCCACAAAGAGTTTGCTGTTGACTCTTGTTTGGTGTTGTTTGGTGGATTGGATGGTTAAAGTCTGAAGAAACAAGTCATATTGGCAATTTAACAATGTATTAACTTAACAAACAGGAGTGTCACGAAGCGTGTGAAAGAACCATGCACAAGCAAATAACGTAACAAGGCAACAACAGGCCCTTAATAATAGCCTATTTTGAAACAAGCGGTTTCTAAATATAACTCTAATCTAATTTAAACGGCAACAGCTAAATGCGCTGCACTAGCCTGATGCCATATATCTGTATTTCCTGCTCTTGTAATTGAACAGGCACTCGTAAAGTGATTTTGCTATGCAGTACGCATATCATCACCATATCCCAGAATTCCACTGATCAACTCCACACATTTTAACATAAAAACGACCACTAACCATGACCACATCAAAATGTAACTAATAATGTGACTATGAGGTAAGATAATGTGTGTGTGCTTTATGCATAGCAAGAATGACGCCATTCCAGCCAAGCCTGCATATTGAGTATATGTACTGGCAGCTAGCATTTAAACATTGGCCCTGATCACACCGAGATGCGTCACTAAAGGTGCGGCCGCTTCAAAAGCACTTTGATAAACCCCCGATCACACGGAGATGCACTGCCTGGCTGTGGCAAAGAGAACGGCTGCCTGGGCCAACTGTCGAACATGCGACTCCGTGCCTTGCGCTGAAAGGTTGAGAATATTTAAACTTTTATGCGCGTCTACAAACACAACAAATAAAACTTGAAGCATGGCACCATAAAAAAGCCCATGTCAGTGGCGCCGTACCATAGGTAAACAATGGTTTTGCTAGCGACGCGTCTTGGTGTGATCGGGCCCTAATGGTGGTTATCTGGAGCTTGATAAGCGGGGTCAAAAGGAAGCAGGATGTACATTAGAGGGCCCGGCGGGCCGCTGATAAGGGTCCGCGTACCGGTACCATTACACCCATGATAAAACACACACACACACACTATTGACCTACATATACCCCCCCTCAAACACACACAGCGGTGTGAGGTGTCAGGTGACCTTACATGTGAACAGGATAGAAGTTCCTTCATGATGTAGACGTCGTAAATTTGCCGGCTGCGACACAACCTCTCGTCTTCAGAGTCCAGCTTTTCGTAGTCCTTAATCTGACGCGC
>JAODUK010000004.1:240267-245267 GCA_027564635.1 Typhlichthys eigenmanni | reverse complement strand
GAGAAAGGCTCGAGGCCAGTAGCTGATAATTCCCGACCGTTTTGTTTAGAAGTTCGTTTGCTTTATTACTGTCGACATGTGCTTTAGGTGAGGTGGAAGAAGCCCTGCATGCAATTGGACAAGAGCCAAGCTGTTATTTTGTAAGGAGATTGCTCGTCTTTTATTCCTCCAGCAAACTCTCTGGGGGGGTGGGGGAACAACAAAGTGTGAGATAGATGGTCTGGTGCGTATTGCATTAAACATGCAACGACCTTTACTGTACGAAAGGAGCCGGTGCACAACAAGCCACACATTGGGTTGGGTTTTATGGTGTGAATGTGCATATGCACACATTTGCAAACCAGACAAATGCATGTGTGTACAACAAAAAGTATCAGGCATACAAATAACTATTCAAAATACAAGACGTTTCAAGAGATTACAAATCACAAAATCAATGTTTTTTCTATACAACATACTATTTCATTTATTTAGACATTTGGTTACAACTTCCGCTGGTTAATCAAACATTTGAATCTATTTACTAACACAAATATACAATTTAGGGTACAGATGTAAAGATTTTCAGCTTTCCTGCTAACCCGCTTCCAATATCATCTATCAATATACAGAGAAAGCCAGGTGGCTGGCTCTCTCTGTGCACTTGGTGGGTTTTTGCTAGGGCCCTGGTATGTGTTTGAGGGAAGACAGGCAGTCAAATAGCAAAGACTTTTCTTCCATGGTCTACGGTTTAGGTCTTATGCAAATCCACACAAGCTGAACAGCCAAGCAACGCCGATTGTCAGTTAATGCTACTGTTTCAACTCATTATCTTTATCGTTAGCCTAGCAGTTTACAATGAGCTCAAAATGATATGAGATGCTGAAAGACAACTATTAGAAGGGTTTAAGGATTTCAGCACAGCCGCTTCTGTACCATGCCAAGGCTGTCAACACAAACTGTCAAGGCGGATGCCTTTGTCCGGGAACAACTTACTGTACAGTGAATGTTTACCAAGACAGCAGTATTTACTATGTTAAAGAAGACTGCATCCTGTCCACATATGCAGTGAGATAGAGTATTCGTTTTCATTTCTCAGGCCGCTGCCTGCAACTTATGAACGCTGCTTGTAGAAAGATAATGCATACACTTTCGTAATAACATTTGTAACGATAATAAGTATGTGCATTGATGCGCACACACAGACATGCACTTTTGAGAGCCGAGACCTAACAAATCAACAGTTTGTTCATTTATGGCAGCATTGAGTATTTGACGTAATATCAAAAGGACATTTTGAGGCCTACGTCGAACTTAATGTCCTTGGGACAGGAAAAGGTTTGTCCCTAATTTGTATGTAGACAAATGCCCTGGCACAAATATGGGAACGCATGTCCCAGTTGCCACAGGGTTAGTTAATAAACGCACCAGCATACGAAAAACATAGCAAGCCAAGCACCATGGGCATTTAGCACAAGATGCTCAGTGAGAAAGCAGACACTGCATACAGTAGATAAGTCTTCTGATTTTCCCCCCATGTGATCGGAACGTTAAGGCAAGTTAGACTGCAGGAGAGGAAATCGCCTCATTGGGTCATTTGCGGTGTTGTAAACTGGAGTTGCATGCTCCAGGAAATGTTAAGAGTGCTATATATAGCCCGTTTGGCTGAATGACTATGTTAAAAGTCAGACACTGCTTAAATGTGTCATTTCTCTAAGAAGTTTGTTTGCCATGTCTTTCCTATGCATAAAGATGTTGTGAAGCATTCCAGAGCTTGCTGATATGATGTGCTGTATAGTAAACTAACAAACACATAAATTAACACACTGCACTAGTGTGTTCAGACAGACATCTGGCATGCACAATGATAAGCCCAGAAATGTGTCATTGAACTTGAAGATGATGTATACATTGTATCCGTTACTTTAAACGCACACGTTTAGCTAAGGGATGCCGGTAATGAAACACCTCAGCCATGTCGTAAGCTAGCAATGATAAGTTTCACTACAGTATCGAAGACGACACATTGAACTATTACCAGTTGCTGAATGATTACATGATCGGGGAGGGGTAACAACTAAATAAGGAGGGAAATCATTTAGTTTCCTAGTTTCCTTCAAACTTGGTTGATAACCTAGCCTACCTAAAACTGTTGATTTTCCACAATAACTTACATTATAAAATGCAGCTAGAAGGCACCCTCAGTAATGGTTAGCATTGTATTAAGCTATCAATAACATATTTAGTAGCTTTGGTCAACTACCAGCCATGTCTAACATTTGATTCTAGTAATTCAGTAGCTGGGCAGAGAACTGCGCTCTTACAGGTGACTTAAAGTGTGGAAAAACAGAAATTAAAAAGGAAGTAATGTGGTTGAACCAACCACCCCCACACTCCTTACACTGATACATGAAACTGTTTTTTTGCAATGCAAACATTAGATAATTCAACGCATTGTTCAGAGACTGGCATTGAATCATGGTGGTAGTAGCGCAAACAAAAAAACAAGGCGTTATGAAACAAAGCAATGAGAGTGCTGAATGTCTGTTTTGCATGGAATTGCTGTATTGTGGTATTCATTTAGCATCAGGGTAGGGAGCAATATAGCAGCAAGACCTCTACCAACTGCAAACATACTGCAAACTAACCATCATCTGAGCAGTAATCTTACCTGAAAACAAACTTGATGTGAAAATTGGGAAGTTGAATTGACGCTAGACAAATTGCTAGTCAAGGACATCCCTATTCAATGAAAAAATGCATGTACCAGATAATTTTTATGTAGAGCTTATAATGGTTAGCCAATTATTATCAATCGGATTCATAAATCCTTTCAAATTTTGGTATGGGCTTTGGTACAATTCTCAAGTTGCATCAATAAACTATATTTGCATTCTAGCCGCTAAAAAGGAATGGTGGTGATTATAGTTACAGTAATAACCTTGCTTTTCTTCTAGCGACAAATTAGAACTAAATAAAAAATAAATGCTTGCAATATGTCTGTATATGGCTCAGCCATTGTACAGTTATCCTTGGCCGTGTAAAGTGCCTAACGTAAGTACCTGGAATCCATTTAGTTTATGTGATGACAAAGAATTGTAAAGAATCTAGAGATGGGATAGAGTTGAGTCATATGGCAACTGTTGACATTCACATCCTGGCCTCTAGTAGATGCAGTGCATCATGGGAAAAAGACCTGCTGAGGTCTAACGTTTATTGCTCTTCTTTAATGTTCCCCTCTCCATTTCCTCTCCTCCGTTCATCACCTATTTTATCCTTTCTTTAATCAATTTCATTTCTCCCTGTCGACAAGCAAACAGCAGTTCTGGTCAGGTCCCCATGGCAACCACAGTTGCTAAGCAACACACAACTCTCCATCATCCATTCCAGAAGTCTGACAGATGGAGAGGGAGAATGCCAAGGCAAGGGTGAGAGAAAGAAACAAAGAAGGAGGGGAAAGAAATGTCTGTGAAAGGCAAAAACAAAAAGGAGAAAGTTATGAAAATGAGGTTAGGATGATGCAAGAAAACTGCGACAGTTAATTGGAAGACATAGGTGTAAATCCTTTCTTCGGTTGAATCTCTTTTCTGCCTCCAACATGCTGCTCCTCTAACAATTACAGTATCAAATGTCCGTGAATGTGGCCGTATGCTTTTTCTATTTTAATCAGTGATTGTTGTATTATACTTTTTCTATATTAAACCCACAATTCTGTCATTCCAACTAAATATTGTTTGCTGTAACTAACTATTTCGCTAATAGACAAATGCCCCAGTTCTACGTTGCTTTGAATAAAAGTGTCTTGGATGGTACAGTATGATGTTTCAGTAACTAAAATATACACTAAGTTAGAGCTAAATTAAAACATTCAATAGACTATTAGGCTAGTACAACCAACCTGATTTAGCAAGCTCCACCTCTACAATTTGTTTCACTTTCACAGTCTGGAAAAAAACTCTTTAGGAACAAAAACGCCAGTCATCGAAATTTTATATAAAGTAAGTTAAATGTTTAAGAGGAGAAAAAACTGGAAATCCAACAGAAATGTGATATTTTTTTATTTTTAGAGACTTAATTGTAGTTGTACATGGCTAAATCCATAGCAGAGGGGTTGTGAATATTGCAGCTATAATGACAGTTTGCTCAATTTAATCCACATTTGTATTTGATTACTGGTACCTTGTAATACTGGCTGACTACCTGTATCTGTTTGTCAGAAACAGAAATGGAGCATGTGACTCAGTATCTGCTCTCTCGTTGTCTACTCTGAAAAAAGGTGCGAATATAACTATATTGATATAAACGATATTGTCTAATTTTATATCGCTTTTGAAAATATACAGATATAATTCAAAAATCGATATATCGCCCAACCCTAGCTGATGGTAGTCCAATCAGCTGCTGATGCCTTGACTGACATCTACTGGAACCGCCTCCATGACAATGAACATTGAAAGGAGATTTTCCAGACAGCTGTGTAGAGCGGAACAAATCATAGAGCTTGCAAAATGAACATGGTCTTAGTAGGCTACAGTTAAATAAATGTAAATGTGCCATTCCGAATTGTATTGAAATAAGCAGTTACGTTTTGTACCAAATATGTGTAGGTCCAGTGATTGTGATTCTGACCTGCACACAAACAAATGTCTACAAATCAGACTTCTATATTACCTTAAAACAGTTAGGTTAGGCTCTACAAACATTTGTTATGGTTTATTTGTCATCATTTTCATATGTTTAAAATAATTCCTAAAAACAGGAATTATTATTATTATCATCATCAAAAAGGCATTGATTGATGCATTTTTTTACAGTATTATATTTCGAATACAGAATGTTTGGCACATCATTTAAATGCTGACGGGCTTTAGGTTTAGGCTGGCCCTTCAACAAAGGATCTGGTGAGCACAGGACCTTATGGAGTGTTCTTCAGTTCAGTCCGACGCAGAATCTACAAAGATTCCACTGCCATGCAACTATTGTAGAGTAAAGTGTGGAGTAAAGAATGTGAAGGATTGGCG
>JAODUK010000004.1:213549-232646 GCA_027564635.1 Typhlichthys eigenmanni | reverse complement strand
AGACAATCCAGTCAAGCTAAGGACCACTTTCCAGAAATCACCAGACCGTGACTGTTCCCACGAGAGATGTGACAAGCTGACGCGACGTGTCGTCAGAATGTCCCTGGAACACGCCAACACGACGGTAACGTTTTGTGCTAGGGTGTTCACAGGCTGCTGTGCGTGTTCTTTTGTTATTTTAGAGCTAATGTGTTTCTAATGGAACCCTCCAAACCACACATTTGCCATTCAAATCTGGTGTGACTAAACAACTGTTACTGGGAGCTGATGTTCCCCATCACTTCTACATCATTGTGCCATGCTAAAAAAAAAAAGAAGAAAAAAAAAAAAAGGCATGGCATTACTGATCAAATTCCACCCCCTGCCAAAAAAGGGAGCCCAAAACGCTTGCCCTCATCTCGTGGCATTGTTTCCAGCAGGGGCATTAAAACAGTTACTCATTGCTGTATCATCAGCGGTGGCAGTTTACGAGCTCACTCAATTCCTTGTGACAACTGCAGACAACACATTCAAACATTAGATGAGACCAAAGCAAGTATAATATCAACAGGAATTAAGATGTTTGTTTAGCAGCTGAAACGTACAGCAAATGTCTCGTGGGGCAAAGTCACAGACTGGCCTGCTGATATGTGTTCTGCGGGACTAGCTAATGACACCTGAGCAGGACATGTAGTCAAAAGCAACCAGGCTGACTGAGAGATGAGAGGAAGTCAAAAGGGGAGACGAGGGAACTGGGCATGTAGAATGACAGAGACTACAGCCGTTTTGGTTCCAGTTATGGCACCGTGGAACACAGGCTGCTATTCTATTCTGAACATTTTAAACCTCTTTGGTTGTATGCTGCTGCTTTTTATAAAAGAACACCTTTCTTATTGACGACCTACCAAGCACCGATTTAAAGAGAAGCTTGCATCCATTCTTATACAAAGCATACAAATAAAAAATAAAACAGGGCAATTGGAAGAAGAACAATATTCTTATACATGCTCATTACATTGTATTTGGCTTCAAATAAACACAGCAGAAATAAGGGAAGGATGTTCATGACACACAGTGAGGTAGAGATGAAGGAAAAAAGCGATATGTGGGCAGGGAGAATTACCGCAGTCTACTCTCACAGGGGGCTGAGACCTAGATCAGTAAGTAAAACCTGGTAGAGGCCCAGGGGGGACCGGGGGTGGGGGGGTGGGGCTACTGTAGTCCCATGGTGCACCACGAGGCTGCACAAGCACTGCCGGGTTGCTGTGCACGAGGAAGCAGGAAACTCCGACGACAGACGGCAAACCACTGTGCCACCAACGCCATGGGTAAACAAATTAATCTGCACAGCCTGAGCCAGAGCCAGAGCATGATCCATAGCCATAGCATGATCCACAGCATGAGCCAGAGCTGCATCGGGAAGCAAGGGAATAAACAGACATGCACCGTTTGCATGTGACAAATATGTAGAATCGAAAGTGACAAACATGTGGGTCCTCTGTAGTACCAAGTCAGCAATCGTTTGCTATATATGGATAGGCCAGTCAGGCCACGCTCTTTACTAAAAAAGAGGAAACACTAATAGAAAACACTGTACTCTCAACTAAATGCTTTAAAAAAAAAAAGGTTTACGAGGTTTACGTGTGTCAGAAGGAGATGTGAAGTAAAGGAGCAATTGTTGATGCCAACACGCTTCTCTTGCTTACAAATTTGAACTATGCGCTGGGTGGTCTTGCATGGGGTCTCTTTAATAATCGTATGATGTATATTCAACAACGCACACACATACACACACAGCGATGTATTGGTGGGTGGGCAACTTACCAATCTTCTGGTTGAAGATTTTGTCAAACGCCAGCTCGTCTCTTTCTTCAAGGTACTTCTGCATTACACTGCGAATACTGTGAACAGAGTGGAGTAAGGGTCAGGGGAAATTACATATCGGCCCGCCGCCACCACCACCAGCTCACTAGCCCCGACACAATGGCTCCTAATGGACGCCAAAACAATTCCAGCCTTCCACGCTCCACCTCCACGTAATCCCTGCCTAGGTTTAGGACTCGCTCTGCCACCTGTCCTCTGATCCAATTCAAAAGGCGTGGAGCGGGGGAGAGAGGGGTGGGGAGGGGGGTCAACACACACGGGAGGCCAACAGAGGCTGCCTGGGGAGAGATAGGCCACCCCGAGAGAGGGTGTTAATGAGCACAGGCCTGGGTAGGATGAATCAATTAGCACCCCCCTCCATGGGCCCATTAACGCTGTGCATTTGTGCTGCAGACACTCAAACGCACTTGTGCACGGGCAGGGACACAACAGCGGCTGACGTTTAACTTGACACGCGGCTCGGAGTACAATGAGGCGTGTGCGAGATGCCACCCTGGCACGCCTAGCTAGGCTATTCGTTTGGTCATGTACATTTTGGTAGGATTACTTGCTTGGTAGGAAATGCTCTCGCCATTGTTCGTGCATTCAATAGGCAGAACATACAGTTACAAACAGGAAGCAGCCTGAACTTGTCTTCCTTGCCTAGCGATTGCGCCACACCACTATTGTTACCTGGGCTAAATAAAAAACACTATTTAATCTACACGTCCGATCATGCACAAATTTGCCTCCGACCAAATGTGCGATTGCATTTTGAGTAAACACTCCTAACGTGTTAATTAGCAGTGCAGAGATTGCTTACAACCGTGACTTAAGTGCCGGAGGACAAGGAGCCTTACTGAACATTAAGGCCCCGGCTGCACACAGTGGTTACGTGGATGATTACCTAAGCTGGTGCAGGCGGCTTTCGTGAGAGCATAGACTTGAAGGGGGCAAGGTCTAAACTGCTGCCTCCACTACAGGAACAGGAACCAAGGAACACTTCCTCATTTAGAGGCCCAGTTGCGAGTGCCTCTGAATCATTAACAGCTAACTATAGCATCACTACAGTAAACTACAAAATATACATGTTTAATGCCGGGTGTCGTTAAAGACATACATGTTCTGCATTAGCGTCAAACATGCTGAAAACACTTACAACAGAGCATTCAGTACTGTGACCAACTGATTACAGAGAATCCAAATAGTGTAGTAGTTAGAAAGGTTCCCCACCAACATCTACCCTGCTAATGTGCCCATGAGCAAGACAGAGCCCATGAACAAGGGTTGGGCTTTCGACTTCCCGCGTCCAGTGAAATAATAAAGATAATTTTATGGATGAATCATTATGTCGGACATCACCACAGACATAAACAAACAACCATTCGAGCACAGTTTATTTACACATGTGCAAAAATTCTCCACATAAACAGGCTGCCACTATTGAAATCAAACAAACGAAACTGGCCATCATTATCGAAAACACTGCACACTAACAACACCATTAACAACAAGGTAGTATTCAATGAGCGTTTCTACAAACAAACCTCAAAGTTTTAACTGTAAAACGTTGCCACACTGTTAACATTAAGCCGTACTCTCCGGTGGAAGGCTGGATACTCCGATGTTGAGAGCACTGCGCGTGACCCACCCCCAAATGAGCAAACACAAAGCCTCGATGAAAATGTACATTTGATATTTCATCGTAGACTCCCGTTGCGTATCTGCTCGTGTGCTGTGTTGCATGACCAGTCTAGAGGGTTTCCATGCCCATCTCTACCGTGAGCAATGGACTGAGGAATTCTGGGACAAACTGAATTCTACTGATTATTTGAGTAGAGTAGCTTGTGCTTCAAATCTAAAATGATGAGTATGAGGTAGCGGCCCAACTGTATGTAGCAGAGTCCATTCAATGATCAAGACTTTTTTTTTTTCAGAAAGAAAATACATTTGTTTATTTGTATTTTTTCCTTGCCCTGATGAACAGGTTGAACTGGTCGTCATGATTCTCTACATGAATGAGCAAATCATTACCATTTCCCAATAGTGAATACTCAAACGATCACGCAATATTCATTATGGTGGAGAGGAGGTTTAGGATGTTGATGTTGGTTAAGTACTATAGACTGGGAAACCCATAAAGCTTTCATATCAGGAAAAGACTGCGTTTCTGTTGGAATACTAGTAATTTAGAGAGCGGCTACAGCACCTGCATATTAATACCTTACGTGCACGTATGCATTTAAAAAACAATCCTTTAACTGGGTACAAAAATAGGTTTGTCTGCACGGAATACATTTGGGCTCGTGTCAACTTAAAAGCTTGGAGAACAGGGGATGTGTCTCATGTTGCATGACACGTATTACTCACAAAAAGTCAGTTAAATTGCTGGAGCATGGGTTGTGTGTTGGTTATGTCTGGGCACTTTTCCCTCTGAGTGTGGCACAGCAGTGCAAGATAATCAATTACTGTGACTATACTTTCCAATGAGTCTTATAATCTGATGATGACAAAGAGGCATAAAAACAGGGTCAAACAGCCTATAGCCTACAGGTTTCGCTTATTTGCTCATCAGATTATGATGTAGGCAGTCTGATTAGGAAATGCTCAGTTACTAAATTTCTCCAATCTCAAAGGGTGCATTCATACAGCTTTATCTGTAGTTCCCCAAACAATAAGCAAGTCTTAATATCTTATGCTTGTTTTTTGCTTTACTTGTTTTTGCTGCTACATGAATAACATGCGTTTATAATTTCTTGTGCAGCTTCCAATTTCTATACGGTTTATCCCCAATCTCTGTGCAAATGTGATGTTAACTTGCAGTGTTGCAAATGACTTTGGATGCATACATAACTTAAAAACCCATTGAGCTGTCTCTGATACTATGATGCTAGCATGATCCTCAAACCAGACAAAGGTAATCTAATCACTGCTAAACACTGGTGGCATTAACCGGTTTAAAGGAGTCTTCTCCATCTCATCATGTTTGCTGCAATTTGCTGCGTGGCCCTTGAACATATAATGCTACATGGTGTGGATATAGAGAGCAGAGCATTTAACTAAGGAAATGCAGACGGCCCACTCTCCTCTCCAGGAATCACCAAAACTCCTAACGTCCCTCAAATGACATGGAAATCCTTGGTTTCCTAACACAACATTATATTTCACCTCTGTCTCATACTGGGCAACTCAGTGTCTCATTTCTTATGTAGATTTATGCATAACAGTGGGTTTCCCCCCCCCCCCCCCCCCCCCATGTCTCTCATCTCTTTTGCTTGCAGTGCTTCTTCTGTAAAAAATATCACCTCACTGCCATGACCCGGTGAGAATGTAACAGCACTACGTTATGTGCAAAGCGCCATATATGTATACCCCCCCCCCATTCCCCATAAGTGTGTATCTGAATGCAGCACCTATACAAACTCCAGATAAACGTACTACGCAACAGAAAAAGGCCACAGTTGGCCCGATAGTAGGCTACCAGGTGAAATTGAAAGATAGTAGCTACCAGGTGAAAGATAGTAGGCTACCAGATGAAATTGAAAGATAGTAGGCTACCAGGTGAAATTGAAAGATAGTAGGCTACCAGGTGAAACTGAAAACTATGGATGAACTGTAACATAGCCCAACCCCTTTGGAACTTCTGTTAGAGGAGCAGTCAGTAAAGGAAGAGGATTGAAGTCATTCAGTATGGCATTGACAATATTAAAAGATATTTCACCTGCGACACAGAGCTCTTCAGTTAATGTTTGCTGCTACTGTGTGCTATTTGAATCTATCAATCCAAAAACAAAGTGCATAAATCCTATGCCAGAAATTGTTATATGACAAGTTTGTTAGTAAAGAATGGCTTCAATGAGAGTTACTTAAAACTCAGTGAAAGAAAGCTATGTCATCTTTGTCTAATGACAAAGCTTCTATGCATATATCGATCTATGCATTCTGGTCTAGCTTTGACAGCTTTGCTTATTTATTTATTTTTATCTTCTAGTGTAGAGTTTCATTTGCAGTTCAGCAGTGATGGCTAAGGGTATCCGCAGGGACATCCTGACATCTGGTTCACAGCAAAATACATACACAGCAATATTCTGAACATGCTCTGCAAATGCATTACTTATTATTCACTACAAAATAAAACTGGTCAAGCTCTGCTAAACCCAGCAGCATATTTGCTGGCAATGTTATGTTACTAAAATTAAGGAGAAAAAAAAAAAACCTTCTAGCGATGAGATGGAGTTAATAGTGATCGGGTAAACAAATGTTCGGCTTTGGCATAATGTCTGATTTTGTGATTTATCGCTGCGCCCATTTGTCCAGTATAATTCCTCTTTAGTGCCGATGACTTAGCCATGCTACTTAAATCACAAATATTTAATTTCAGTGGCCACTATTCACATATTTGCTTTCAATTGTTGACAAACGCTATAGTGTTGAGAACAGTCTTTGTTATTGGATGAATAAAAGTTATGTCAAAGGCAGACCTTGTCTAAAGAGTCTGTATTCATTAATTTGCTAATGGGAGAGTTGGTGGTCATGCACTTACTGTGAATGGGGGGGTTCATTCATAGCACTCATCTATGGAGAACCTAATTTTGAGGTAAGGACACTACAGAAGTTCAGCATTGCTTTAACTCTACAGTGCCTAGAATAAGAGTGTTGTTTCAACATTCAAGTTGACATTAACAAACACTGTCATCAGACTAGTCTTATTTTCATAAACACCCAAGTGTAATAGTTATACTATCTTTTCTGGCTATTTTCAAAACCAAATTTGATTTTTTTTAAACCTCTTGCAAGATTTCATGTAATGTCTTGTGAGATATGTCGTAAGAGTTGTCCCAAACTAAAACATTAACTATAACTTGATTGTACAACTTTCCAAAAAATGAATTTAGATGTTAAATGTACTTGTCAATATATCCATCCCATTATGCACAACCAGTGTATTACATCAAGACATGCACACAAATTTAGATCTTAGAATAGCAACTGCTCGCAATCGCGTGAAATTCATTGCCACTGATTGTACTACTGGCCTAGATAGAGAAAGAAATATGGTTGCAAGCTACATTTGATAGAGAAACCAATACCCTTTCCTCATCATTGCAGGTTAAAATCTGCACAATCCTGAATAAACACATTAAGAAATATTTACAAATCTAGAATAAATCATCAGGTAGCCTATATTCTTAGCAAAATCCACCTTTATATTTAGTCAATGGAAAACAAGCCAATTGAAATCCACAGAGAAGTGACAAACAAGCAGGCCAATAGTACTGTATCATAGACTGTGCATTGGTTAGGTAGGCTTTGTGTTGCCTAAAACAAAATGAAAAAGGAGCATTTTAAATGGCCACACAATAAACGTGCTGGGTTTATGGCAAGTTTAGGAATTACCATAATATATAAGACCATATAATAACCATTTCTAAAGTAGCCTACAGCATCAAACAAAAAAAGTATCAATATGTAACAATGTAACAATATGAAATTAAAATCAGACATCCTTGGATGGTCTTCTATTAAGTGGTTATAAAAACTGCTGTCAGTTGACAGAGCACGTGGAATATTAATGCATTGCATGCCATCTGGAGAGTGCGTGCAAACCATGCAGGTTTTTATAAACACGTTTACCTTACCGGCATGCTTTGATGAAGTCAGATAAGATATATGAATGGCTGGCTTACAAATAGCTAGTTTTTACTTAAAGTTAAGCATTACATATAAAGCAAGAGCCATGGAGGAAGCCATCAATGGGTGATAATAATGTGTGTCTTCACGTTTGCAGACATCGCCATTAAGAAACGTTACAGTCCATAGTAACTGTACCCTATCATTGGCTTAAGATGATGCATGATTATCGCCATGAAATATATAGGGCCAGGAAAATAAATCACATTGACATTAAGACCAATACAGACTAACCACTACTCAACATGAATATTTCTTTTAAATATATAGTTTACCTGGGCTCGGGAAGGATGATTTTCTTACTCGCTCGGGCCGCTGGAGTAGATTTGCTCTTTTCCATCGCCATCAAATAACTGACATCGGCGAGTACTGCTTCGAGGTCCGCCATCTTCAACCCGGGGACAACCAAACCGATACAAAATCTTACTGGGAATGTTTCAGGGAATATGAAGCCAATGTCCACCAGATATAACCGACATCAAGGGCCAATGTGAGTGGCAGAAGCTGCTGAACAGATGGCAGGGGCAACCATCGAATGGAATGTTGTATTTGTCCAGAGACCCCAGAATTCACAACACTCAATCTTAAACAACAGTCATTGCAACAAAAAAAAGATAATTCAGAGGGGAAGACATTTGGTGACACGTCTTACTTGTTAACAATGTTTCCCGATGGCTGCTAGATCAGTCGATATATTCCCATTTAGTGCATAAAGACTGCAGGTATCGCAGACTCTTGTCATAAGAATGACATCAGAAATGCAGATACCGGTACAGATCAAATAGGTTCGCGCAATCTTGTTTTCAAATCGATACTGTCTCGTACTCTGCTTTGTAAAAACGCGTCTCATACAGCAAAGGTAAATAGGCTACACAAAATGATTAACCTTCGGAGAACCACTGGCAAAAACCTGTGATGACAAGGGTGGTGCTTTTGGGGGGGGGGGAAAGGGTATAATGAAAAAACATCTGTCTTCAATGCCCGCAGGTTTTGAATACTTTGCCTAAATTATATGTGTGCTAAGTAAAAACCTGTCTATTTAATGGAATGACAGTCGATAACTACCGTACATACATCATAACCATCCATCTACAGTGCCGTATAGACTGGAGGAAAAACCCGTTATAACAAATTTAGGAAACGGGAGTACCGTAACGTCGGTACGGTGCAAGTTAGAAACAAGATTGAGATGGAAACAAGATTAGTGATTTGCATTCCATAAAATCCACACACCGCTGTTGTTTATGTTGCCGTGGTCGCTGGCTTCCTGGGTTAGGTTCCTTATCGGTTCATCAATCACAAAAATGTCGACTCAACGATGCCGTTTAGCAAAGAGGGTTAGCACCATGTCCAGCCCAATAAGAAGGACAATCGGAGAATTAGAAGCCACATACAACTCTGCAATAGGGAGTTGTTTATCCAGCTAAAAAACGATTCAGTCACACTGGTAGCTAGCTACCACGCTAGCTAGCAAATGAAGTGGCTAGCTTGTTAGCCAACTAAAAAAACAAGCTTCCAAAAGATCGATCAATACATTAATATCATTCGTAGTATCTGTATTAAAAACAGCAGCAAAAAGTCCTTGGTGTTTGTGGCAAATCGCGTTGCAGGCTGCCCAGAACTGAGGAAGCGTACACCAACGTTGGCTCGACTTCAGACAGCGATTTGCCTAATAACGTTAACGTTAAGCTAGTACGGTATAGCAGCATGTGAACTGGCTACGCGAACTGGGGGCTATATTGCAGGTCTTCCAGGAAACAGTTTGAGGAAATCGCAAAAACACTCAAAAAGATCGCGGAATGCGCATAAAATAATCCATCGCTACCCCTGGCGCCGGGGGACCTTCATCGCTTGTAGAGCCAGCACAACTCTACAGAGTGCGGGACGAGGATTGTGGCGCTGACGCGTGATGGTGGAGGGTGGGGGGACGAGATGGAAATTGGTTTAACATACAACTTCTTCTTCCTCTGCCGTATACGGCAGTGGGTAGACCACTGTGTGGCGAGCAAAGTGCTGAGGTAAATGCCAATACGCAACACGACACGTTCGGACTATTTCAAATCAGCGTCGATGTCACAAATAAAATGAGATCCAAGGTGCGCGATGTTCTCTGCATGCTTCGATCAACTCCACCAGGCGTATAGAGGCAGATGTTCTATCATGGATGTGCCCTGTCCAGTTGCGTAGCCAAATCCTTTCTGTACATTGACTGTGTCCACGAGTACTAACCAGCTTTACTACTCCAATATGGCAGAAATACTGTTAAAATCCTTCGATCGTTTTGGGACTATTTTCGCTTACAACATTGCACTGCCTGCTTGCTTTATGGTTTAACTTCCTCCCACTGCGGCGCAGTTGCTTATAAAACATGGAGATGGCTATAGTGCCTATCTGGAGCGGAATGCCGTAGCCTACTGTTATTCCCTTGTTTCTGAACACATTTGCCTAATACCTATGTATATAGTTAACTATTATATAATACATTAAGTATTAGCCTACAGTATATATTATTAAATTGCTTACCTAAATAGCCATTGGATAGCCTATTATTTTTGTATCAGATATGTCTACGGTTATGCAGTTTAGCAAGCTCTGCTTGAAAAGGGGCAGTGTAGAAACTGTAGACATTTGGCGAATGCAGGCCTACATAATTTTGTCTAAATAAACACAATATTATGAATTTATTTAGGCTAATAGGCATATGGCCATACGTTTCAGCGAATCACTAGCCTGTATTTGCAATAGTGATACCGTGGATATCGGATTGGTAGACCTATTGCTAATTGCATATTGTGAGACGTATTGCTATATTATTTATTGGAAGACATAGCCTACCATTAAAAACAATATAAAGTACAGAGACCTCTGTTAAGGACATGTTTAGGGTCATATGTCAACAAATACATAACTGACGAAATACTGTCTTACTCATTATATGTTAATTAAGCCTGCGTGTCCCTGGTTATAAAAGCAGCAGTGAAACTGACAGCTATCAGCGATGTACTGTAGCCTCTCGTGGAAGTGGTGCCACCTCCTGGCTACAGTGTGTATTGTTGTTTTCCCACATCCTTTCAAAAATGTAGATTAAGGCGTCTCTTAAATTTACACACTATTCAAATGTGGTGTGTTGCTAAGTATAGAAACAATGTTAATAAATGAAAAACTATAATAGTGATTGTAAACATGCTATTCCCACAATGTGTTATATTGCATAGCTTGCGATTAAAGCAGTATAGACTCTTGGCAAATAGCAATCCACACACATTAAACATGTACTTTTCTGTGGGTCAGAAGGGGAAATGGATCTAAGCAACTCAACTCATGCTGCTAGTTCTTTGCTTGTTGCAATTGTCTTACATTGGGATACCGTCAGTAAAGCACACACATACATGGAAACCAGTAAGGATTAAGAAAGACAGTTTATTCAGCACTGGAAAGCAGGATATTTCATGGGTGTGGGGTGACATGAGAGAAGGGTTGAGCGGAATAAATGTGGTTACTGCTGAATACGGCGGATGGACTGAATCTGAGGGGTCTGGCAGTGGGAGCCAAACTCTCTAAAGTGTTTGTACTCCCCGCAGTGACGATCACACTCCATAATATGCTGGTATCCACGGTAACCAGGGTACTGGCAGCACACAAATCTGTCCTGATATTAGAGAGGGGGAGTATAAATGCTTATAAACCATACTAAACATGATTTAGATGAGAACATAACACTTAACTTATACCATAGGGGAAATTCAGGAACAGCAAAGGATGTGGAGAACATAGCAAACAATTATCGGAGAATCAAATGAGACGGTAAGATCTGTGTGGACACTTACGCTCCTGACTGGACCCTGAATGAGCCGACATCATTGTTGCACCAGCCCATGGCCTGTAGGGACGGGTAATCCTCGCTAATCTCGCCCATGAAGTTCTCACGCTCGAAGATACTCCTACGACATTCTCGGTGGTTCTGTTGGCAAACACAGAATATTGAATTATTCTTTCAATTGCTGTAAACAGCTCCATACGACATATTGCATTTCAGTGAGTGTAAATATACCTATAAAGGATGTATTTTTGTTTTACTGTATTTAAACACAAAAACGATATACTTACAGCACAGGCAATAGGTCTGAAGGAGGTCATTCTCTCAATGTGGTATGCATTGCTTCCACCGAATGCATCGCACTGAGGATACTCTCCCCTCTCCAGAACAAACTGCTGTCCTTGGTAAGAGGCATGCTCATAACCCACCCAACTAGAACAAAAGGGGCACAGCAGTGCAACCCTAGTATGTTTACAGTGTTTGATAGTGGCAGTGATACAGTCACCTCCTCCTTTGTAAGTTGATGGATGTGAAGTGCAAAAAGATGCCTGTGTGTAAAGTTCAAACTCATGCTCCACTTTCCACCCTCAGCGAGCGAACGGACTCGAAACCGAACTCCATGACATTGCAGCACTCTGAAGTGAACTCGTGGCGACGACCCTGGAAGCACTCGTCGTCGTAGACAATGATCTGACAGGGAAATGCACACAAACAGCAAAGCTTTGCAGTGCACACCGTGACCTTTTGTTACCTTCTCTAGCAAATTACATTTAAAGAAATAAAGTCTGTAACTAACCTTCCAGTGGCCGGAGAACTTGGTGCAATGGTGAGTCATCTTAACTGGAACATCAGGATTGAACACAGTGTTATTTGCACATTAGATATTATCTACAGTTGAATAAATATTCCTGGAAAAAAAAATATATATATATATATATATTTTTTATTTTATTCCCAGTATTGGCAGAGTTTAGCTAAGCAGCACCTCTCAAACTAATTAATTTAAAAATGCGAGAGGGAGGGGGGATTTAGTAACACTATGCAGGCCATTAGCAGACCTGTTCTCATGAACTATTCATCATAAACTGAGTTTGAACAGCCTGCAGCAACAGTAAATGTTGAGGAAAAGTTGAAAAGCATTTAGAAAGGCCTGAAAATGACTCCATGAATCCATAATGCATCAGAGGCTATGCATAGTTCCCAGACACAAATGAAGACAAGTCAAAAAGCCTCCAGCTATAGCATACTTTGCTCTATGCTTTATTCTTTGTTGTGCTCTGGTATTCATCTCACGGAGTTGCAGTGGAGCCAGTGGACGGCTCATGCGTGGTGGGCCGGGAAACATTGTGTGAGCGTATGGGGGTCTGCTACCCCGGCTGTGCTGCCCTGGCTGGATGGGTGGGTATGCAATAGAGGGACGGGGGACTCACCTTGCTTTGATGTCCTTGGCTGTCCTGGTGTGAGAGTGAGGGGACACCCTTTTAAAGCCTTCCCTGGTAAGAGGTCATGCTAAAAGTCCCAGCTCAGCAGCAGGGAGGGGCCTTTCGCTACTACCCACCCCCAACACAAAAGCTTAATCTATAGAGGGTTAGAAGTGCAGACACCACAGTATCATCCCAAGCAATGGGCACAGAAAGACATAAGACTATCGAGAGAAACAATGTTAATTACTTATTTATTCCTCTTACCTCGACAGGCACAAACGATACATTTTGTTTTGTTAATTTCAATCCGTGCCAGACTGTCCCATACCCTGTGTGATGTCTACTGATAATATACACTTTGTATTGTATTGTTGTATTGTATATACCAGAGAAGCTCATACTATGAACTCATAATACCTTTATTATATTGCTTGTTAGGTTGAGGATGAGTAAGGATTGTGCTTAGCTATAAATAGGCTATTTCCAGAGAGACTACAACATTACATGAAGAATAAATTGGATTTTGAAGGTTCCATTGACGATTGGATTAAGAAGGTGAGAAAAAAATATTTATAATTAACTATGGTTGATAATAATGTAATATATTCAAAGGTTTTAGTATTGGTGCATTAAGTTTGGTATTTATGTGAAGGTTAAAGCATTTATGCATAATTTTATAATGCGTTCATAGATTGCATCTACAGCATGTTTTATAGAACAGACAATATATTCTTCACTAAATGTGGTTTATTCGGTTATACTATATATTCATGCTGGTATACCTTCATGTGCTGCACATACATTTTAATTATAGAATCAATTATCTGCATGATATACTCATGGCACTCTATTTCTTTTAAATATTGATGTTACTTATATTTACTAGATTATACTGAATATAATTAGTAAAAACATCATATTTAAAATATATATTATTATTCTGCATCTGAACTAAAAATAATATTAGAGGATAATCTATCCATAAACCATCTGAATTGTGTGTATTTTTGGCACTTTTTCTCAACATCAATTAGGTATATAATTTACCTAAATTTAAAGTGGTAAATAATCAAAATAAGATTATTTACCCAAGATTTTTAGTTGGCCAATAATGAAATATAGTGGGCTTTATATTTGTGGGCTTGCTATGATGCCTTTTTACAGTGTTTCTTTACATCTATATTATATACTGAATAATAAAAGGAAACATAATATGGTGGTAGTAATTTACAGCACCAACTCAGATGCTAAACAGTGTATGGCCACAGCAGACAGCATGACTGTTAACCCATGCTGTCTCTTCCTTGTGTAACTGTAACTGTAACTAGCACTGGCACACAAAAGTGCCTGTGTCAGGCCTTTCCTTTAACACTAAATTGCCCACAGCGGGCCCCGCGGGGCCAATTGTGTTTCTAGGCAATGCAAAAGCCACCAGGCCCGTGGCTTTGGCACAGGCCAACTGTGATGACTGTGATGACGAGAGCCTTTCTATTGTACGGTGAGCAGGTACGCTTGGCCTTTGCCAGAGTATAAAAGCTTGGGTTCTCTTTGAGGGGACCAGCAAGAGCCAGCATCCCTCACACGGCACAACAAGCTAGACTAACGCAGGTAAGGAAACACAGACACCATACACATCACAGACCATCCATTGTAGCACAGGGGGCTCCTCACACACAGCCAGGGCCCACCATGACCAGGAAAGTCCCTTCCAGGCTAGGGAATGCCCAAACTGAATGAATAACCACCAGAAGAAACCGGCTTCTGGGGTGTCAATCCAAATCTCACCTAAAATACAAAATGTTCACTTTCCCTTTCTTAGTCTATCATTCACATCCGTCACCATGACGTCCACCTGCAGCCCTGTTTAATGCCAACCCCCTCTGCTAGCCTCTTAGACTGGCCTGTAGCCCCTCACCATGTCCCAGACAACCAAGTCCGCCTCCAGCCAGGGCACTGATGCCAAGGACAAGGGAGCCCCTGGTCCTGCTGCCTCCAGTAAGACCACCAAGACTGCAGACCCCGGCATGGGATCTTACAGAGTGAGTAATTCATCTGTTATAACTCACATCTACAGCGTTGAATGAGCTTGGACTCACCTATAATTCAATCAGCCCCCGAGGTGTGTTTTGGTCAGAGCTATATAAAGCGTGGGTCAGTTATATTGAAAAAGGCATCCCATATTTATATTTTTATGTTGTTGTTATTTTATGAATGAATGAATGAATGAATGAATGAATTGCTTAATTTATTTACCTTAATTAAATATCTATCTATCTTTCTCTCTTTCTTTCTCTCTTTCTCTCTTTCTTTCCCTGTATTGTAGTGAGTGTGGTACTACTGACACAGGCTAACATATAGAGAGGTCTGTGTATGGCATGCAATGTATTACCACTACACTGTGTGTGTGCAGATCATGCTGTTCGACCAGGAGAACTTCCAAGGCAGGATGATGGAGGTCCAGAATGAGTGTATGAACGTGTGCGATCGCGGCATGGACAGAGTGCGCAGTATCATTGTGGAGTGTGGCCCGTAAGCGGAGATACACACACACACACACACACACACACGCGCACACGTACGCACACACACCGCCCTGACTCATATAAGGGCTACAATCTGAAATCACAACAGGGGGCTTGATGTCACCAGCCTCTGTGCTCTAATCTCTCTCTCCAACCCTCCTCCTTCACCCACACACACACCTCTCCAGCTTCGTTGCGTGGGAGCAGACCGACTTCCGTGGGGAGATGTTCATTCTGGAGAAGGGAGAGTATCCTCGCTGGGACAGCTGGAGCAACTCCTACCGCAGTGACTGTCTCATGTCCCTCAGGCCCATCCGCATGGTAACGCCATGTGTCACCTGCTCTGGACAAATGCAGACATTATGGGGGAACACATACTGCATTATATGCAAACATATACAGTGTATTCATATTCATGCACACTGAACCTTTTTTACAGAAATGTTCTGGAACTTGTTTAGGTTAAATACAGTGTTTCAAAATGTTGTATTGGATTCAATCTCAAACTGAATGGCATTCCACTCTATGTTCCGGTGTACCTTCAACCCTTCTGCGTCGCTCCTCTCTGCTCCACAGGACAGCATGGAGCACAAGATCTGCCTGTATGAGTTCTCTGACTTCAAGGGCAACAAGATGGAGATTCAGGAGGATGATGTGCCAACCCTGGAGATTCAGGAGGATGATGTGCCAACCCTGTGGGCGCATGGCTTCTGTGACAGAGTGGGCAGTGTGAGAGTGCCAGGAGGATCGTAAGTACACACATATCGTGACCGTTGGGTGTTTGTCGCTGACTGTCTGTATAGGTCTCAACCATTCACCCATTGGTGGACAGGTCACAACAGACTGTCAAACCCCCCCCCACACACACTTCACAGAGCACCTCACTGAATGTATACCTTTCTTTCTCAGTTGGGTGGGCTATCAGTACCCTGGATACAGAGGCTACCAGTACCTGTTTGAGTGTGGCGAATATAGGCACTACAACGAGTTCTGCGCCTACCAGCCCCAGATCCAGTCCATGCGTCGTATCAGGGATATGCAGTTCCACCAGAGAGGATGCTTTACCTTCACCTCCCCCAGCAAGTGAGCGACTCTTACTGGGCATCTGGTGTAGTTGCAGCTAGTCCTCTCCACTGCCCATGGGACGCTTTTAATCCTCTTTTCTCTTTAGATGATTTCCTCACATCCCTCCACCCCCAAAGGAACGAATTACAGCATTGTACCGGACAGACATTTTATGGTGACAAAAATAAACCTGTTTTGAAAAATGAGTCTCTCTCCTTGACTGGACTTTATTTTACAGATTCACAGCTCAGTTGTAGGACTCATTAGCATGTTCTATCTTTTATCATTTACCATATTTCGTATTTAGTTGCAGTTCTACCACCTTAAATTATCTAAATTCTTAGATTATTCTCCATATCTCCATTCTGATCCAGCCGAAAAATGTAATTTTCAAAATAACAAGATAGTAAAGCCTTGCACCTATTCGGGCAAGCGTTGACTCCACCTACTACATACACATTTGACGCGCTGGGGTCCTTCTGACTATAGCAACATATGCTTTCCATGTTACTTTAGTATACGGTAGTCAGTTTTGCTACTTGCAAAAGCTGTTCAAGAATAAGCAACAATGGCTGCTATTTTTAAAGCAAGAAAAGGTTAGTGACATTTAAAACAATTCGTTGACATTGCCATCCTGATAGTGAATAATGTCATTGTCCTTAAGAGTCGTCTAACCCGACTGTGAATTGAAGGCTAGTTATCTTAGCCTTATTTGTATGTAAATCTTAATGCTAGATTATCCACCCGTAGCATTACACATTTTGTATTAAGACAACATTAAATTGATTTTTAATTCGTAGGCCTATTATTACAACTATGATTTAAACTGTTAGTTTAGACAGTGGAAATATGACGATAAATAAGTGAAATTGCTTCAGATGAATCTTTAACGGGATCACTGATGGAATTTCTGATTTCAATATTATGAAATATATTATACAATATTATTATATTATGTCTCTACATTAAACAATATAGCAGCTTTATTACAGGTCATATAATAATATAGCAATATTTCCAAGAAGCGTTCCCCGTGTAACTATTAATTAATAGCTAAACATCCTAGCTTTAATAGTTTCCCCTTTCACCCAGATACTGCAGTGTTGTGGTCTTTAAAGGCATATTGATATTAGTGTTTTGTATATTCGCAGGCATTATACCATATGTATTTATTCTAGTTATTTTATTTAGTTTGCACTATGTTCATTTAGTAATGTCGTTATGAGTTTGGATGTGTATTCTCTCTATCTCACCCACAGCTCTAGGCCTTTGTTTTAGCGGCTGTCGGACTTTGACTCAGATCGCAGAGCTACCAGAAATGCACCAGATCATGAGGCAGACCTGCAGAGATTATGCGGACAGGGAACTGGCGCCCATTGCTTCTAAAATAGACAAGGAACATTTATTTCCTGCAAAACAGGTAGATAGACTTGCACATATCCAAAGAAGAGAATAGCATAAACAACTTGTCTCTGTTATTCTTATGTCCAGTGTGACAAATTATAAATTATGACTCAATCTGCTAGAATATTATACGGTTAAATCACTATTTATAGGTCACAAAATGTTTATGTTATTATATATATTATGAAAAAAATATTAATGAATAAATCCAAGAACAAAATCCACAATAGCATCAATGTTTACCTTAATACTTAATTATTTGCGCACCAAAGAATTCCCAAATCAAAACATTAAAATGCATTATGGGATACACACTCCTGACATATCGGGGAACCTGTTCGACATCCCAAGCTAATGTAAAGCACATGTTCTGATCCAGATTCAGGAGTTGGGCTCCATGGGTGTGATGGCTGTAGAGGTACCAGAAGAGCTTGGTGGTGCTGGTATGGACTATCTGGCCTACAGTCTGGCTATGGAGGAAATAAGTCGAGGCTGTGCCAGTACTGGAGTGGTGGTCTCCGTGAACAATGTATGTGCTTTTCTCAGGTCATTATGGTTTTCGCATGAAGATTGCTATTGTGGTTGGTTGATTGCTATTATGGTTGACTTTAAAAAACAATGTTTTCTTGATTCTGTGTTTAGTCACTTTACATTGGACCAATATTGAAGTTTGGCACAGAGGAACAAAAGAAACAATGGATCACCCCTTTTACCACTGGAGAGAGGGTGGGCTGCTTTTCCCTCAGCGAGCCGGGTGAGGGAAACACACACACACACACACACGTGCAAGTGCAGCTGTGTACACAGTTATAGTTTTACTTACTTACGTAAAACGTTTGAATGCAGATCACACCACCGTTGATTACATGGATCAGTGCAACTGTCTGGTTTGTGGCCAATAAATTGATGCCAGGTTTCCATTTTTGACTCAAGGGAACGGCAGCGATGCAGGTGCAGCCTCTACGTTGGCCCGTCAGGAAGGCGATGGGTGGGTGCTGAACGGCACCAAAGCCTGGATCACCAACAGCTGGGATGCTTCTGCCACCATTGTCTTTGCCACCACAGACAAGAAACTCAAGCACAAGGTATGGCACAACCGATATAAAATGTATTACGTGTGGTGTGAATGTCAATTATTAGTTTTTAGATTAGTTATTCCATTGTGATTTGCAATTTTGCTCCAGTAGTTTGAGTGTGTGGTAGGGATGTTCATGGTTAACCGCTTTACTGATTTACTGACAGTAAACTCTGTTCCAGTTAAGAAAAGGTACATTAACGAGAGCACCAATTCACAGTTTATGGAAGCCATTGCTATCCTTCCAACAATAAGTG
>JAODUK010000004.1:164606-213449 GCA_027564635.1 Typhlichthys eigenmanni | reverse complement strand
TATATATATATATATATATATATATATATATATATATATATATATATACACTGTACATATGGTGCATCTCAATAACTTAGAATTTTGTGTAAAAGTTAATTACTGTAATTTCAATAATTAAATTGACAAAGTGAAACTTGTATATTTTGTGGATTAATTACACACAAAGTGAAATAGTTCAAACCTGTATTTGTTATAATCTTGATGATTACGGCGTACAGCTCATGAAAACCCATATTTTGAAAATTAGAATATGACATAAGACCAGTGAAAAAAGGAATTTTAATAAACATGTCGGCCTTCTGAAAAGTATGTTTGTGTACAAGCACTCAGTAGTTGGTTGAGGCTCCTTTTGCATAATTTACTGCATCTATGCAGCATGGCATGAAGTCGGTCATCTTTTGGCACAAGCCCAGGTTGCTTTGATAGCATCCTTCAACTCGTCTGCATTGTTGGGTCTTGTGTCTCTCTTCCTCTTGACAATACCCCATATATTTTCTATGGGGTTCAGGTTCGGCGAGTTTGCTGGCCAATCAAGCACAGTAATCCCATGGTCATTGAACAAGGTATTGGCATACTTTTGAGGGCAGGTGCCAAGTCCTGTCCACATGAAATCAGCATATCCATAAAGCTTGTCAGCAGAAGGAAGCATGAAGTGCTCTAACATTTCCTGGTGTATGGCTGAGTTGACTCTGGACTTTATGAAACACAGTGGACCAACACCAGCAGATGACATGACTCCCCAAATCATCACTGACTGTGGAAACTTCACACTGGACTTCAAGCAACTTGGATTCTGTGCTTTCCACTCTTTCTCCTGACCTTGATTGTCAAATGAAATGCGATTTTTACTTTCATCTGAAAAGAGGACTTTGGACCATTGAGCAACAGACCATGTCTTTTTCTCTTTAGCCCAGGTAAGACGCTTCTGATGTTGCCTCTGATTCAGGAGTGGCTTGATACGAGGAATGTCACAGTTGATTGATATGTCTGTGAGTGGTTGCTTTTGATGAACTTACTCCTGCCTCAGTCCACTCCTTGTGAAGCTCCCCCACATTTCTGAATGGCCTTCGCTGGACAATCCTCTCAAGGCCCCGGTTATTCCTGTTGCTTGTGCACCTTTTCCCACCACACTTTTTCCTTCCACTCGCCTTTCTAAGAATATGATTGGATACAGCAGTCTGTGAACAGCCAGCTTCTTTAGCAATGATCTTTTGAGAAGTTCCGTCCTTTTGGAGGGGGTTGATGACACAACTGTCAAGTCAGCAGTCTTCCCCATGATTGTGAAGCCTACTGAACTGGACTGAGAGACCATTTAAAGCAGGGGTGGGGAATCCTGGTCCTGGAGGGCCGCTGTCTGGCGTGTTTTAGATGTCTCGCTGTTCCAACGCACCTGATTCTAATGAATGGGTCATTATCATGTTTCTAACAACCAATTCATGTAAATCAGGTGTGTTGGAGCAGAGAGACACCATGCAGGACAGTGGCCTTCCAGGACCAGGATCAGCCCTGCTTTTAAGGCTCAGGAAACCTTTGCAGGTGTTTTGAATTTATTTGCTGATTAGGGTGTGACACCTTGAGTCTACAATCATGCACTATTTCACAATATTCAAATTTTCTGAGATACTGAATTGTGGGTTTTCATGAGCTGTAAACCGTAATAATCAAGATTAAATGTGTTCTTTGCATGTAACCCATCTCTCAAGGGAGCAGTAACTCCTGATTTAAACCAATGCCACTGATCACATGGCACTGACTGGAGAGTGAACCGTACATGTTTTTTGATAGTGGGGAATCCCGGGCACACGGAGGGTTACCCACGCAGACACGAGGAGAACAACTCCGCATAGAACGGCCAGGAACGAATTTCCACAGTGCTATCAACTGGGCCACCGTGTAAACTCTGTTAGGTCCTTCCAAGATATACATACAAAATTACACATTGTACCTCCAACTCACATCACAAAGACAGCACATAGAGTTATTGTTATTATTTTTTTTTATTGTGTATTGTTTTAATAACAATTTATACACTTTCCAAACATGCAATAGAGGCATTACAATGACTTATTTCAGCTTCTTATTTCTAAAATTTGTCATTCCCATATTCATCAAGTTCATGTAAAAGTGAACCATTTTAGTCTTTGTATGTACAGTAGCACATACGTTTTGATACCAACTGTGGATAAATATTGCCATCTCCTGGCTGCCACGATATTGACTGTGCCTTGTATTAGCAATCTGTAAAAATAGATTGCCAGTTGATCTATTATCATCCCAGTATGACTTAATGAGATATGTCTCACTGCTCTGCATGAAAAAATTGCAATTATTGTCTCAGCTAAAATGCAGAAAATGCATGGAAAATGGACTACAGGGACAATTGTTTATAGCTTTTAATAATCAATATTTATGCAGGGCACTTAGTCATTGTCATTGAGTGCATTGATTATGCAGTGTAATCAATTTTTATTAGATTGGATGATCCTAGCCAGGTCACAACATAGGCTCAATGATGGAAGAACACATTTCAAAAGAACTGTCCAAGTTTAACATGCTGGTCCAAACCAAACACCTTCTAAGTGTAAAGAATGCTTGGTTGGCGTAAAGGAGTAGAGATGCTTGGTTGAGATACAATACCGTACTTCAGAATTGAACTTGAATATGAAGTGATTTTCATATGGATTTTAGTTAACTTTAAACCCAAAATGAAATGCAGTGATGTGTTAATGATGTCAAAATAAGTCAAATGAAAGTGTGCTGTTGAAACAGATTTCTTCTTCTGCAGACAAGCTGGTCTTTCATCTGTGTGTTCTTTATCCTTGTTTGTTATTGAGGCCCTCCCTACTGTAGCTCCATGCTGCCTCCCCTCCTCCAGACTCCTCCTGGTCGGCGTCCAGATCACACCTGCTCTGTGCTAATGGATCCAGGGGCCTCCTGGCGAGCCCTGGGTCACAGTCAGTGGGTTGTCAGGTAAAACTGATAGCACTGGGCTGGTACCATGCTGATACCATACCGCCCTTTGTCGTGTCTTCTGGGATGCACCCATGCTAACACAGGCTGACGCAAGGCTGACGCTAGGCCTGACTGACATTGTTAAACTGGTGTTGGACTGTAGTACTGTCTCTCTTTGACTGTCTGTTCCTGACAGTCAAGTCAGTCACACACACACACACACACACACACACACACACACACACACACGTTTGGGATTACATCTGTGCAACTCTATTATTTTTATTTAAAGGTGCTATAGGTAGGATTTAGTAATGTCATAGACATCCATCAGCTATCACTGAGTGAAATTCTCTGTGAGAATATCTGCTCTGGTTTATAGCCCCTAAATCGATCAGGGCATCTCTTCCCTGATTGGTTCAGCAAATATATCTTGCCTGTCAATCACATGAATGCGCAGGCAGACATCCTGCATTCACGAGTTGTCAGGAAAATAGTTCTCGACTGGGAATATTCACGTGGTGAATATTTTGGTACATACGTTGCCAGGTTGTTGACATCACAAATGCAGAAACATGGCAGACAACAGTAAATAATTGGTAAATTGATTTACACTTTTTATTAATGGTGCAACTGAACACACCAAAGTCAGAAGAATGGCTTCTCAGCAATTCGTGAAATCCGATCATCTTAGGAACATGTGGCTGCACTGACACATCTGCAATAGGTTAGTAATGGGCTTCACAATGGCATACCATACCAATGGACTCCAGAGCAAGGGGGGCAGCGGAGGAGGGGGCAAGTTTTACAAATACTCTTTCTTGTTCTCAGATATATTTATTTTTGTTTAACCGATTCTAAATACTTTATGAATACCTTATTCTGCATTATCAGGCTTTTGATGCAGTGCCCGTGTGAGTAACTGTGTTTCAGCTGGAAGACAGTAGCAGCCTTGAAGACCTGCCCTGGATGGTAATTAAAAGAGCAGTGTATTGTCCATTGCTCCTCATTAATACACCATGAATTAAGCACTTTCAGGGAAGAGGGATGGGAAGGTGGGAGAAGCAGGGAAAATCCATGCAGCCTTTAATCTAATCTCTCTCTGTCAGGCTGCACCACATAGAGAGGAGCAGCTCATTACAGACCCCCGCAGGAGATGAATGGTTCAGTCCCGCAGGAGATGAATGGTTCAGTCAGGCAGGAGATGAATGGTTCAGTCAGGCAGCAAGAGCCAGGCCGGACCACTGTGTTGACAGACAGGTTCAAACAAGACCTCTGTGCACGTGTGTGTGTGTGTGTGTGTGTGTGTGTGTGCATTACTACAGCATTACTATGCTGATGACACCCAACTATACATCTCATTCCCTCCGTCCGACACACAGATTGCATCTCGGATCTCAGGATGTCTTCTCATCACCTCAAACAAACTGAGCTACTCTAGCTTCCTGAGAAGAACTACCCCCAGGTGGACCTCTCCATCACCCTTGAGGACACGGCCGTGTCCTCCTGTCCAGCGGTGAAGAACCTTGGAGTCGTCCTGGACAACCAATTATCCTGTTCAGCCAACATCGCCGCAACGACCCGAGCTTGCATATTCTCCCTCTACAACATTAGATGAATAAGAAGGTTTTTGGTTTATTGGTTCAAGCTGAAGTGATCTCCGGCCTAAACTACTGCAACTCGTTGCTTACCGGACTACCTGCTTATGCTACTAGACCCTTGCAATGGGTGCAAAATGCCGCAGCACGTCTGGTATTCAACCAACCAAAGTTCTCCTCAGATACCTTCACTGGCTCCCTGTTGCGGCCCGCATTCACTTTAAAACACTTGTGTTGGCCTACGAGGCAGTACAGACAACTGCCCCCCATATCTTAATGCAATGGTCAGGTTCCAGGCCCCCAACAAGAGCATTTAGATTTACAACCTCGGCTGGCCGCCGGGCACCACCGTCACTACAAGGGATCAAGAGCCGCTCAATCTAATCTCGACTTTTCTCTGTTTTAGTGCCACAATGGTGGAACGAACTCCCTGCAGCAGTCAGGAACTTCCTGCAGCAGTCAGGAACTCCCTGCAGCAGTCAGGAACTTCCTGCAGCAGTCAGGAACTTCCTGCAGCAGTCAGGAACTCCCTGCAGCAGTCAGGACAGCGGACTCACCCATCTTCTGAAAGCGACTGAAAGCCCACCTCTTCAGAATACACCTCTGAATACCAACCACTGATCTCCCTACCCCTTAGCACAAATGTTGTAAATACCCTGGTTTATAACATAACGTATGTTGCATGACATAGTTATCCCTAATGACATGCTGCTGTTGCAGAATGTTGGTTGCGTACGACAACTGGTGTATGATCTCTTCTACTGTTGACTAATGTACTGTTTGTAAGTCACTTTGGAATGATGTAAATGTGAATGTTTGTACATATATGAGATTTTACATACGTTTACGCTTGTGTGTGTGTGTGTGTGTGTGTGTGTGTGTGTGTGTGTGTGTGTGTGTGTGTGTGTGCGCGCATGCTTGCACATGTATGAGAGCTTACATGAGTGTATGCTTGTGTGTGTGTTTGTGGAGGAAACATGTGCATGTGTTCTTGTGGCCTGCGTCATCACACAGTAAAACACTTACCTAGATGTCCCATCTCTGCCACGGGGAGCAGGTGTATGGAGGAGGGCAGCATGCTGTGGCGGCAAAACGGTGGTAGAACACTGACGTTTCAAGTCAGCAATCAATTGGATTTAAATGTGACCCCATGGAGTGAAGCCTGCCGCACATGGCAACCCAAAGTAATCATCGCAGCCAGACACAGGAGAGCTTCCATTCTTCTCCCAGGTTCTGAAAAGCACAGTGATACGCTTCCCCAGATGGGACTGGACAGAACTCACATATGTGTGACCTCAGGTTCCTTATAACTCCAATTTATCATAGGAAATGAACAGTACCACCATTATGCCATGCATGCAGAATTGGTGGTAATGTGGGCGTAAATGGAGGTTAGGCAGGACAATTCCATCTGTTCCATGATTGGCCACCAGATGGGGTAGTTGTGTGGAGATAAATGCCATCTGCACTTCAGGTAGGGACGTCATTCTCACCAGCTTTGATTACTGTTTATTATTTAATTATGCTGGCATTTATTGTCGAAAAGCAACAGAGCAGCAAACACTTCATTTAGATTTATTTGGAGCGCGGTACTGTTTGTATTCCAGCCTTTACATGTTGTTTTTATTATTTTCTCTTGAAGAATAGTAACCATACATGAATTAAAATACAACACAAGGAACAGAGGGAATGTAGGGTGGATTTATAATTTACTCTGGGTGAAGACTGACGTGGCTACTTGTTTATTAAGATATCTTTATTAATTTAATAAATCAGTTCCAATGTAAAAATCACATTTATGATTACAGTCAACAGCAGTTATGTTAAATTGCAACAAACAACTAAATGCATGCACACACACACGTGCGCGCGCGCACACACACACACACACACACACACACACACACAAACACACACACATACACTATACTCAACAACGACATACTCACAAAACACACAAGCGTATATGCAAACTCTGAAATAGCATCGCTCGCACAAAGACAAGCGTGCATGCGCACACAAACCATTTAGCATTTTGCTAACATTTCCATTTGCCCCTGTTGTCACCCACATCAGCAAAACACACTTTACATTCAAAGCCCAATAGGTTCAGACATTCTCTTAGCACATTATATAATTAACCAATTACCATTACTGACCACTGGCTTTGAGAGAAACACACCTTGAATAGGTCATCCTTTGGTTGTCACCTCACAGCATGGAAGGGCTCCATTAAATGTTGTTAGCCTCTATTTTCACAATGTTGTGCAGAGACCTTTCATCAATGAGCAAATGCCAGCTATTCTCAGAGACAGGCTAATTGGTCGCAGTTTTCAATTAAGGTCACTTTGAATTTCAGATGAATGGCTGTGGAGCACCTACCTTCTCTGCACTCAGCTAAATTTGAGATTAACCTTTTAAAATAGTCAACATTCGCAATGGGTATATTAAAACTGAAAATACTTTGTTAGACTATGCCCTTAGGATTGGTCATGTCCTAAGCTTAAACATATATATTCCATTTGACTATTTGCAGAAGTGATATTTATTACAGATATAAAGTTCTATATTATAATGTGACTATACTTGCCCAAGCTTTGCCAAAAGCTGCAGTTGCAGCAGAAGTGCTAACTAAAGTGGTAACTCGTGTTAACTGTCCTAAATAGTGAAAAGGGTGGTAATAACAGGGGATTTGAAAATGTCACTGTAATCAGCAAACATTTAAAAAACATTTAAGTTGTAATGACACCGAGCAAAGTCATGGTAATGACCTTCATTATAAGGTCATTACTTGAAAACAGTTGGAGTGAAATCCTTTGTCTACTGATGGGCAATAGGATGGATACATAATATGGTGCCACAATAAAACAAATTAGGCTATAGGCCATATTGCCACTTGTGCCTCACTCAGGAGATGAATTTAGCATCGACATTAAAACTTCATCTAGATCACAAGAGTTAAAAATAGTGAATTCACAACAAACGAGACGATCGTAAAATGTTTTATCTATGCTCTTTCATGTATTGTGTGGCACCGGTGACCGACGGCAGGCAGGCCCGCAGCGCATATAAAAGCTCCTCTCACTGGAAGCTCCGCGATTCATCTGGTAAAACTGCGCGACACACGCACCATGTCGATCGCTGCAAGAACACAGCTGTTGTTTCTCCTTCTCGCCTTTTCATCTCGAGTGGGACTCTGTCGCTACATTGAGGTAACAATGGCTTTTCACTTCTGAATAATTTTGCTTTGCGTATTTAGTGGAAAAAGTGGTTATTTTCAGTCTAATAAAGCGAAAAACTAAAGTTGTCATCAGATTATAAAGTTATGGAGACCGTGAGTACTTTGTTTTCCCTTAATGAATTATTTCTCAGGACAATGAAATTTCTGAGGGATTACATCCTCTGCTCAGTTTGGACTTGAAAAGGGAATTGGATGATTTTATTTTCCGTCGACCCCTCAGTAAGTAGCTCATGCACAATGGTTTCATGTGATATATGCATAACAATGCTGATACTAACTGAAATCCATCGATGGTGCTGTCCAAATATAAAAGGTAGCCTGGTTAGTTATTTCCATCCACTACTTGCAAACATCACTCTCAATACTATTAAAATATTGCTATTTATTAATTGACGTGGTCATATTGTATATTGATGAAACACCTGATGTACTATACACCTTGCTGTTTCTCTTCTTTTTCTTTCAGACTAGGAATAAAAATATTAAATATTGATTATGAATAAAAAATAACACTATGCATTGTGTTTATATTGTAACTGTATACTTGTAGGGTGTTTGGACATGCTGGCCACTGAAGGTCAATTCACATATGTGGCCTCTCGGCCACAGCTAGCTTGTGCTACCTTCCTCATCGCTGAACCCAGTGAGGTCATCAGTGTGGAGATTTCTGATGTCAGCATTGACTGCAGCAGTGGAGACTTCATAAAGGTGCCTCCAATTCACTAATAAAACCCAGTTAGGGGACTCCTAGGGCTTAGGGAGAAGACGTCACCGCATGAGTAGTTTGCATCTGCATGTCGTTTCTTTTTCACTTTCCTATTGTGCCTGATGGCTCTGCAAACACTGTGTGGGGTGCTGTGGGGGGAATCACACTAGATTGGTCCAGTGAGATGGGAGGAGGGAGCCTTGGCTTCTTCTGGAGCCCGGCCAGCACACATTGCAGATCCTCAGGGCCTCGAAACTCTGTCAACGGAGATACAAGCGCAATGGGCTGCAGCACTGGGTCGGCATACGCTCTCTCTAATTCTCTCTCTAATTCTTGGTGGCTCTGTTGTCGTGGCGCCGTACCAAGTCGTGCTGTGGTCTCTCCCAGGAAGGCAGTTGCAGCTGTCCAGGTGTCAGCTTTCAGCACATTGCTGTCCCTCTGTGCAGCACCAAGATGCTGTGCTGTACCGCAAAACGGTACCACACATGGGGGGCTCAGAGCCGAGGTCGGGAAGCCCCCAGGGTCCTGAGATGATTTGGGGAAGGCAGGGGGAGGGTGTTGAGCCCCCAATTAAACATAGCTTATGCAATGTGAAATGGGTTAGAAAGATTTCACATGTCACTACCAAATAAACTGTAATACATCATTCAAATGAAAAAATAGGTGGAATACTATCAGAATTATTGTAGTAGTAGTTGTCCTAACGAATGCAAATCCAGAGTTGTTTACCCACAATCTCATTCCTGTTCCCAGTGGGCTGAAGACTGTGTTTTTCTGCTGTAGATCTTTGACGGCTGGGTTCTGAAGGGGGAGGAGTTTCCCAGCAGCCAGGACCACCCTGTGCCCCTGCACCAGCGCTACACCGACTACTGCTCCTCTGCTGAGCCAGGGGGCGCCACCCGCTCTTCCCAGAACGTGGCCATGGTCTTCTTCCGCATACATGGGCCCGACAGTAGCTTCACACTCACCGTCAAGAAGCATCACAACCACTTCCGTGAGTCCCCGGGGCTTTTACATCAAAGTTTAAAGTCGAAGTTATTGAGCACAGGTGTTCTGAGCATGGTGTGATGGTTTTAAAACGGCTGGGGGGTTGACTTGGTGTGTGGGTGTTCTTCTCGGAGACGCGCTCTTGAGCTGGCATTAATCACGGCTAAAAACAACAGGGAGGCAGAGAGAATGCGATGCACCTGTTTTCTGGCTAGGAATAGTGGTAAACCCGTGTCACACATAGGCAACCATTACCGCCACACACCATGAGAGAAAACTCACATTCAGAATGGGAAAAGCTGGCTTGAGGGCTTTGAACAGTAGGCAGTCACTTCAGATGAGTCACATCAACAGTCAATCTCTTTGGTGTATGCTACAGTATGTATAAGTGCTTTAAGTCTCCTTCTTCCATTCTCTTTAACTCATTATTTTTCTTTCTGTGATGTTGATGGGATATTGTATAACCTTGGACTCCTTACTGTTGATCTCACGTCTTTCTGGTGATGATAGGAATCTCACTAGGAGTTATAGGTGTTATCTCACTGTAGGCCTACTGACCCGCACACTGTAGTTGCGTGTGGCGTCAGCTCTATTTTGAAGGCAGGTGTTTGATAAACTGTCTCATAAAACACAGGCATGGGTATGTTGTTCACTTATTTGTCTAGAACCGGCTTTGTCCAATATCCATTGTAAAGATTGCACTGAAAAATATCTTAAAAACAAACAAGAAACTGGAATATTCTATGTACTGTATATATTTTTTTTAATTACTGAATTGTATCATTATAGTCAGCATGTTGTAAATGATCCTGCCTAAAACTACCGTACAGGACCTGCAAGATTAAGGGTTTCTCATGTGGTGACTGTTATCAATTCTAGGTCCATTATTTACTCATCTTCTTCATTACGAGCGCAATTGGTTTTCAATACTTAAACTTAATTGTATCCCCTCCCTGCAGTTTACTCTGATTACGTTCAATTTGTGGCATGAGGTGTCAGTAATGAATTGGGAAAAGAAGACAATGAAAAGAAAAGATGTGAATATGTTAACCTTTTCCACTGTGTGTACGTGTGTTTGTTTGTTCCCGTGCGTGTGTGTGTGTGTGTGTGCATGCGCGCACAGCATGTAACGTCATGTCTCAGAGTCCAGAGGGCAGCTTCACCATGGTGATAGCACATCAGCACAGAAACTGCAGCTTCTCCATCATCTACCCAGTGGAGATCCAGCTGACAGAACTAAGCCTGGGGCAAGCCAGGAGCAATGAGCTCAGCCCACAGGTTGGACCAACAAACAACACACTCGACACACAATCTGCCTGTCTGTCTGCTTGTCTGTTGTTTATACCGGTCTCTGTCTAAAGGCCAACGTCCACTAGAGGCGAGTTTTAGGGCGTGGCTTTTTTTCCTACTGGCGTCATCTGACACGCGTCGGCGCCAAAGTTTTGAACAGAGTTAAATGTCTTGAGCGTCAAGCCATCTGCAGAGTTTTGAGCTTGACGTTATTAATGAATAGTGCATTCCTTGACTCTCCATTGGTCCTTAAACCTCTCCCCCCGCAGAGGCAGGTGTGGTCTAGTTGTGCACAGTCAGGGGATCACGTGGAGCTGTTGGGGGGTAACGGAGTGGACACCACCAAGATGTTCCCTGTGGCTGACCTCTGCTTCTCTCCCAGCGGACTGTGTGAGTCTACACATTGCCTTTTTTTTGCCGAAGCAAAATCCCATGTTACTTGTTTTATCTTTTGGTCCACAATATTCTTGCTAGGCTGCGACACACTACTCACTATACTGTAGCGGTCGACCTTTTACTACACTTTAATACCTATTGGCATTTATGTTGTGTAAATATTGACAGCCTTCTCACTTGGCAACATTGCACTTTGCAACATTTTTTTGTGCTGCACTGTTTATTATTCCTCTCTCTCTCTCTCTCTCTCTCTCTCTCTCTCTCTCTCTCTGTCTCTCTCTCACTGGCTCTCTCTCACTGGCTCTCTCTCTCATGTGGTTCTGCAGCTCGGATGAGAATCGGTTGTGATAACTCTGTGGTGCGGCTGGTGTCCAGTGGCAACTACATAAGCCGTGTGTCCTTCCAATATCGTCTACTGGACCGAAGCGAACTCCCTAAAGCCAGCGAGAACAACCTGGAACAGTTCTGCTCTGTGGAATGAGATATCGCACACATGCACGCACACACACACACACACACACACACACGCACACACACACACACACACACACGGAGATACATGCTCACACACACTCACAAATGCACATGCACAAAATATCCTCCTGCACCCACCTGTAAATAGATAATTTCAATGATATTTAATGACAATGTTCCCTCAACAAATGTCATTCTGGTTTTGTGGAGTTAAAAAAACGTACATAGTTATCTGGATATTTATTGAGATAATTATTTTTATGAACCACCATTGTCAATTAAATGGATGTTAGTTTGTGACATGTTCTCCTTTATTTTGTAACTTGTTGTTAAAGCTTTTTCAAATTATATATAACACTGATAAAACGCTATTTTCTGAGTTTTGACATTGTCTTATCAATATAGAAATAAATGTCTTATGTGCATGATGACAAAGCACTGACTGTTACAGTATGTTCTTCTTAATCCTGTAGTTGAGCGTTAGTCCTCAAAGACTACAGTAATTGGTGAAAGTCCAATTGGTGTTTCTTAATTACAGCAGTAAGCATGAAGTACACTGCACAAAACTCATCAACATCCTACTGTGGAATTAATGAAACTGAACATTTTAAGAGGGAGGGAGAAGTAATTAGCTTTCTGAGCCTAGATTTCACTGGTGGTCCTAGCCATCACGCTAACCTCCAGAATTAGGCTACTATCAAAGGACTACTGCATGTATTCTTGTGTGGGCTCAAACCAAAGCATAAGACCTCATAATGTATGCAGCAGTGGTTCCCAAACTGGGCGGCCTCGACTACCCCAACGACCACCAGAGGATCCATGAAAAAGGAGGAGAAACATTTATAAAAAATAAAAAAATATATTAAAACTGAAAATATATATATAACAAAAACACATGTATAAAACTATTAATTTGTTTAATGTTTGATATTTGCTGTATTAAAGTAATTATTCCTTGGGATGTTTCGTAACACAAGGCACTGGCAAGGGGCTTTTGCTATTTGGGGGGTCCTTGTGGCAAAGTTTGACACAACTGGACAGCTTTAAACCAATCAGCGTTGCTACTGTTTGTATTGCTTCATCTAACTCTATCACCATTTAGAAACAAACAGTTGACTTCCATGTTATTGCACTCACCCACTCACACTGGTCGCTGCTTAGTCTGCCATTCAGGTGGCTGTGCAGATGTTACACTTTAAAGCATCCAGCCAGGGTTTCCACACATTAATCTTGAAAATGTATCTGAGAGCATTAATCAGGTGCAGTCAGAATAATACAGTACAAGATGGCTTTACAGAATTTGGTTGTTCCAGAGGCTTTTACAGTAATGAATCTACAGCATGGGTATTGTAATGGTAACAATAATAATACAAAATACATGCATACTGTAAATCAAATACAATTTAAGACATATATACAGGAATTCATATAATAGCCGGGATTAATGTTGAAATGAAATGTTCATCTAGTTCTAGTTCTAGTACATTTCACTATTATTAATGTATTATTATTATTATTATTATTATTATTATTATTATTATTATTATTATTCATATTTAGTCTCCATATGTATGCCTATCCTGGGTTGACACATTGTGTGCATGTGTACATGTGTTTGTGTGTGTATGCGCGGGCACGTGTGTGCATGTATATTCAAGAATGTCCATGGCAATTAGTATTACAATGACAATTTTTCCTTGTTTCTTTTAATCCAATTAATTGCAGGGACACAATCTATAATATCTTCAGTGACGGTGCATGCAAACACATTAAAGCCCTAGCAGTTTTTCAAAAATGTGTGTAAGGAGGGTCATAGTTGTGTGACCACTGCAAAAGGTTTGTTAACCTTTACTATTAACTATAAGCGCTTGACTACAGATTCCCAGTCTTAATGAGATTATCCCACAACCTTCAGTGCTCTTATTATCCATGACATCCTTCTAACTGTGCTTTCCTTTTGATCTTCTCTTTAGGAGGAATTAATCTCAAAATAGCTCAGCCATGATTCAATTAAACCGGCGGATCTTTCCTGGTCCGGATGTGTCAAAATTTCCTCTAGTCTTAAACAATCCCCCTTTTGATGCAGTTGTAAGGGATAAAATATAATAATTGGTTCAATTTCATAAAAACACCAAATATTTACAGCAAGAAACATTTTGAAATGCCTTTCTTGTGTGAGCTGTGACTTAGTATAAATGAATAATGTTAAACGTCGGTGGTTATGTTAAACACACTGGAACGGTTCATTAATACACCATAGAGAGAAAATGCTGTCACTATAAAACACACACTGTCTGACATATAAATCTTCTATACCTATTTCTCTGTTACACTCTATTTCTTCTCATCGACTTCATGGCTAAATCTTTACTAAGCATTGTTATGGTAAAAAACTGCAGCATGTAAAAACATAAAACACACAACACAAGTAAAATACTACTATCTGAAAATTAATTGTAACTATTTGAATGACGCACTTCCATCCATCAACCTTTCTGCCTGAGTAAAGGTATCTGAATATGAATTGTAAGTGTAATGACCAAAAAACTGCATTAGCCTAATGTAATGATTGATATATTGCACCAACAAATCATGTGTCGCAAATGTACAACATATGTTCTTCTCCACCAGTAAATACAACCCACTGGATCAACTAACATTTTGTATCTCTTCATTGACTAAATGAGCTTGCTCCCTTCTTCTGTACAGTAACCACAATACAGTATCATATCATATATATCATATTAATTTTATGACATGTGTTATTACATTATATTAAAACATTTACATTAATTATAAAGCATGAAAACACCATGACATACTTTCACCAAACTATGAAACAATGCCACACCCAGACAATTCCTATAGTCACCCAGACAATTTATAAAACCACCTTTCATGCTGTTGATGAAGTGTAATGTATAAACAAGCACGATGACGATGACGATGATGATATTGATGATGATGATGATGATGATGATGATGATGATGATGACGACGATGATGATGATGCATCGTATTTATATATCGCTTTTAAGGACCCAAAGATGCTTTACAAAGTGGAGCATGTAACTATTTAAAATACAGAAACAGAGTAAAGTGGGATACCTGAAAGAAAAAGAGAGAGAGAGAGAGAGAGGGAGAGAGAGAGAGAGAGAGGGAGAGAGAGAGAGAGGGAGCGAGAGAGGGAGCGAGAGAGAGAGAGAGAGAGAGAGAGAGAGAGAGAGAGAGAGGGATGTTGTCATGTGACTTTAACAGATTAGTCTTGAGACATTGCTGGAGGATGGGTGATTGGCTCACAGTCAGAGGTAGAGAGTTCCAGAGCATGGGGGCAACTGTTGAGAATGTCCAAAGCCTTTGGTCTTAGATTTGATGATTACGAGGCAGCGTACAGTACTGGAATAGAAGGAATACCGGTATGTAGATTGATATGGAAAAGAGGGTAGCCAGGGCCAGTATGGTATGCATATGTCAGTCGGAGGATCTTGTAATTGATGCTTTGAGAGGAAGGAGTAACTCAAACGATGGCGATATGCTCCTGGTATTATGCTCATGGTACAATTCCAAACAAATTACAGATGATTGTAATCAATATATCAATCAATATATTTTTTAGGCATACATTAATATTACACAAGGTTAATCATATGAAATGGCAATTAAAGGCATTTTCTTCAAATGAATGTGAAAACCAAAGGTCATGTTCTGACATACTCAAAGGCCTTAGAAAACATTATGCCAGCAGTGATTACATTAGCCTTCCGATTCCCGTTTTAGAATCTAATAGTCACTAAAGTCTTAGTCTGCCCCCCTACTGCCTGCCACAGTTAAACACACAATTAGCAGAGAACATCACAAATAGAGCAGAACAGACAAATCAGGGGAACAACTCAGACTGATCAAATACAAACCAGGAGAAGGGTTTCAAAGTAAAAGGATAATGGCAGCACTAGAAGGGTGAATTGTGTGTCAGTGTGGATTATTCCATGTCTTATTACAGCCTCATAGACCAAGTGAGATGACAATGCATAACGATGACATAGGCCTAGAAGATCACATGGATTCCATAGTGATCCGATTTTCAGCAACTGCAATTAATATGTCCATGTTGTGCTGACACAACATGTTGTAAATAAAATCACAGGTAAAATTAATGTATATAAGCAACAACAAAAAAAAAAAAAAAAATCTCAAAATAATTCTAAAAAAAACGTAGTGTGGAAAAATATTTTAAAAAAGATATTCATGTAAAGTAACTGAAGACAAACAAGTTCATTGTGACTAAATACAATAATGGCGGGCAGGACAGCTTAGTGGCAAGTCACAGCTAGAAGATTGGTCCCACAAACCTTTCTGCTCTTTGCAGTAATTGTACTCACTGTTGCATAACTCACTGTTGCATAACTAAAAAGCATCTGCTAATTGGCTAATTGTCATAATTGACCTCTATTACCTTCTGCTACTGTATGTTATACACTGTCCAATACAGGATGGTAAAATTAACGTATATCTGTTTCTTCTTTTATTCAATCCAAATGTTTACATGAAATTATTTATAACCCTACAGGGTAAGCATTTAATAATCATGTAATTTATTATCTGACAGACAGACAGCTGCACATTGCATTCTAAAAGCCATACTGTACATATCTCTAAATTTATCTCTCTCTCTCTCTTTCTCTCGCCCACCCACCCACAGCCAGTTTTTATGTTCTATGCTTTGAGTCACATACATTTTTAGATCTACATCACTAATCTACTGTCATAACAGGCAGACTGCTTGATCCTTCTTAGCAGGTTTTAAAGAGATCCTGCCATATAATTAGAACATTGGTCTTTTTACAAACTCTTTTCTTGTTATTACAGCTCTAACGTACTGCCCTGAGCTTCTGTTCTGGATGCAGTCATTGGGATGAATAAACTGTTCTAGCATTTAACATAAATACAACCTGCGCTATACATGTATACATCTGTCAATTATTTTAATGGCTTTGTTAGTGGCCTGCTTTTATATGTGACAATATAGGCCTCCCTAAACATTATTGTTGGCCCGGCAACTAAACATTTGATATATTATAGGAGGTCCCTGTGCTAGTTTATTGTACTCGAAATTAATTTAACAAATCAATCATTTGTATATACAGTAGATATTATAAATATTATTACTATGTATGCTGTGAATGTTTAAGACTAACAGTTTCATGCCAAATGTTCCCAGAGTTATTAATGATGCTCACTTCCGGAAATTGGGGATGGGAGAGGGGATTTTAATGTCCTGACCCCTCTCCATCCTCTTCTCACATTCAATCAAGTAGTTTACTCCATCAATCACTAATTGGACCAATTCAACCTGGAGGTAAAACACAACCAGCATCATCACTTCATCACCAACATGAAAACAACATCTTACAAGCACAGCTTACTAACACCTGTTAGTAAGTCATTTAAGTAAGTGAAACGCAGAACAGACAGCTAGCTGAGTGTGAATAGATATTTGCTGAATTTGACAAGAAGAAAATCAGCTCACAATCGCTGACTTTACATTACTTTAATGTAAAATCATTTAAATATTTTTGCTAATTATTGCTTAATGTATATAGTATATAACGTATTAATTGACATAAATAAAGTGAACATTTTCCTGTTAATGAGTCACACATTATCCTTCTTTAGAAGAGATCAACATTAATAGGTCTTTCAACTGTATCAGAATTACAGTAAGGCGCGTGTGTTCAAAGCAAAACACATGTATCTGATCCATGCTGGCTTCTGTCGTTTAGCACCAGTGATGTTTCCCAACCCCCGCCAGCATCAGAATGAAGCTGTGGCTCTGATGTGATCGGGTGCAATTACCCTCTGTGCCCATGACATAGCTCTGTGGGTGGCAGTGACGAGCTCACATCGCACCACACACTGGAGGAAGGGGGGGTTATTCCCAGCACGCACCTGTTTTGTCTGTTATGCCTCCTGGCTGTGGCTTCCCGCCAGTCTTCACCTGGGTCCTGCTTTATGCACCGTTAATTTCATCCCCCTGTCCTTCTCCTTGTTTCCTACCTCTGACTTGCCCAGCCGGTCGTTGTTGGATATGTCAAAGGTGTCTCCGGTGGCAGCTGTGTCCACTCCCCCTGTGCCTCTCTTCTGTAGCCTCAGGTTGTCCAGAATCTTCCGGAAACGAGGGTCCTTGGAACAGCAAATTTAAACATTCATACTCTTTCAAATTTTGTTTGATTTGTTTTTGTGCAGCTTGTTAGAATGGTTACCCTGCTGAGGTAGGGCAGGCGAATATGGACACCAGCCCTGAGTCCAGTCCCTAGGTTGGAAGGTGAGAATATATCCTAAACGCTCGTTCCACATAAACGCCCAGCCTCTCTCCCGAATTAGCTGTTCCACCTGCAGCCACAAGAGGGCACCCAACGTTAACAGAGGGAGTTACATCAGCAAGGCCAAGGCCACACAACTGATGTAGAGCAATACAATAAACTAAACGTACATATTCCCGCATGCTTGGATTCATGTGGAGTACGTGTACACGTAACTCGTACCTGGTTAAGTCCTTTACAGAACCTCTCAAACACCCTCTTCATCTTTCCTCCCTTCTCCATGGAGATGACCCTTGTGTGGTCCTCTTCATTAACCCAGATAAGGAAGGTCTTCTCATTATTGTGCCTGAGACAATTGGACACATGAGCTTGACTTTACTCAGTAGCCTAAACGAACAGATTAGTGTATCAGCACATGCAACTGTGACTCACAGGCAATAACAAAAAGACACAACACTTTAAAATAATATTAAAATGGAGTAAAGTGTTTTGGTTCATAGTGTATAGCCTATAATGAAAACATGTTCGGCCAATGATGCATTTTCTCTGACATACTAAACTATTTAATTGTCAAACTTTTATAAAATACGTTATCATTTATTTTTCCTGAAGCTGTTTTCATCCATCTCTGTTCCCAACTGTCTCAATTTAAAAAGCCACATGGCTGCAGCTATAGGCTCATGCAAGTGCATCACATTCCTCTGGCGTCTGCCCAGTCACGGGCCATTTAGACGGCATGTGAGTGAGAAGGGGCGATATGGGTTTATCATAGAGGAAATGATCCTGAGTGTAGAGGGAGAGAGAGAGTGAGGGTTTGCGTTCACGCACGAGGAGAAGACGCGAAGGAAACGGAACGTAGTGGCTGTAACCAAAGAGCAGCAGAGTAGTAGAATGGCACCATCTACAGGTACAAAACTGGTTACTGCAATAACTGTCTGATACATTATTTTTGGAAGATTCAAATTACCTGTCGTGTGTGTGTGTGTGTGTGTGTGGAGAGAGCGAGAGAGAGAGAGAGAGAGAGAGAGAGAAACACCAATAAACCCTAATGGATCATCTGAAACAATATGTTAGATGCAGTTGGCAGTGATCTGTGGAGGATAGGAGTGGAAACAGCTCAAACAGACAAGAGTCTGAATATATGAGGAAATGCAGGGTTTGCAGGACAGTTACAGAACCTCTTGACACAAATGTGTGTCTGCATATGTGGGGAAATAGAGGCGTTAGACCGAACCAACCCCCGAACACAAAAGTGTGTCTGATAAATGTGTGTGGATATGCAGGAATTAGACAGGATCTTCCATCGACCTGTACAGTAAGCATTCTTGAGCAGCCATTATCTGCTCCAATACATAGTTGGGGATGCAACTCTGACAATATCAATAACTCTGGGGGGGGGGGCATGAGTTTTATGTAGATAGACAGAAAGAAAGCAACAGCTGAAAGAATATGATTTATAATGAGCGTATAACCTTGGATGCGTCCAGGTCAGTGGGGTGTTTCATGGTACGAGGGTCGTAGCCGTTGTGCCTGTCCTTGATGATGGGGTCGAATAACTGCAAACACCTGCAGGCGTAACAGTGAAATCAAATGCTAGTTTACCCTATTGACAAACACAGATGTGTGTAGTGTATGCGGCCGCAGACCTCATAGCTCTCCTCATCTCCAGCCACCATGCCCACGGTCTTGATGAAGAGGTGCCCAGGGTTGTCCACCCCAGTCTAGATGCACTGGTCCAGGGTCCAGTGGCTGGGGGTCATCTTGTCCCTCAGGCGGGCATACATGGCTGGGGCCAAGGCTGACGCCATGCAGTTGTTGTGTTTCCTCAGGTCACGGAAGTCAGCACTTTGCAAACACAAGGGATGATTATGTGTGATGGACCAGTGACTTGATACTACTGTTATCATCTTAAAAATACACAGCATAGAAACCTTGCATTGCATTGGAAATGCTACACTATTTAATATGCAATGTTAGAAACGTTTAAAACTAGACTAGCTAAAATGATTATCCTGAAAATCAGTCCCATAAAAATATCTTGCTCTTAGTTCCTGACCCACGGTTTGAGAAACGGCGCTCTATAGGCAATATTTCTTATACTGAATTTGATAAAGGTAAAGTTACACCTGTCTTATCTGTGAACCCCTTGATCTGCTATAGCTAGCTATAGCATGACCTGAGACAGAGTACTACTGTACATGGAGGCACACACACACGCACACACACGCGCAAGCACAGTACATATGCACGCCCACACACACACACACACACACACACACACACCTAGGTGGGTATAGCTTCCTCAGCAGCAGCAGCAGCAGCGGTGCCGTCAGTCAGCAGGTATCCTGAGGCCAGGGCACCAGCACCCAGGCTGGCCAACATCACCACCGTGTGGCGGGCAGAAAGAAAACATGCGGTTAAACTGGGTTGCCATGGTTACGCGGCCTGACTGGAGTTAGCTGATGTGAGGAATGTCAGAATGAAAACAATGTCACTCTCCAACAACAGCAAACATGCCCTGTCTGTATTATATTATTAAATATATTATCGTTATATGATGGCTCACGCACAGTACAGATCAAAACAAAACATGCACACGATGGCCTTATGAATCTGCATCAAGACGCATGCAAGGTAATAGACATACCTGTTAGCTTCAAGACTATATACCAGTTTGTCAGGCTGGTCTTGGTACACCTAGTAGGAGGAGCATAAAAGGTCTGTAATTTTTAAATATTACTTTTATCTATTTTTACATAATAGTTACATTTACATAATAAATGTGACTCATTCAATGAATGCCAATTGAACAAGTATAAACTGCAGGAATTCTCCTGTATTACACTGACCAGGTAATATATGTGAGTTATACTGGTGTTATTATTATTATTATTATTATTATTATTATTATTATATTCTTAGACCAATTGCAATATTGATAGAGAATATATGGTGCTAAAGTATTTCTGTAATACACAATAATTCCTCAGAAGAATAACTGACAAACTTGTGATGATGTACACTACAGTACATATTGGCCTATATGTACTATAGGTGTAAAGTGTGAAAATCATAAATTAATTATCTGCCTGTTAGTAGATTAGTGTATTCCATAATCTGGTGGAACCAGACCAGAACACTTTCTATTGGTCATCCTGGAAAAGCAACTGTGTTTTGTTTTGTCGGGAACTATTGCCATATCACTTTGCAAACTTAACCATTCTGAAACACTGTAAAGGCACAGTTTACAGGTGACAATGTCAATGTCAGATTTCAAGAGGTCCTAATTCATGCCTAATTCATGTTGTAATGACTGGACAGTGTAGTTGTGTGTGTGCGTGCGTGCGTGTGCTTGTGTGTTCCATCAAGTAACACATTTATCCAGAATTACAGTAAACAACTCCAATACCACTGAGATAAGATACTTTTCCCAGCACAGATATTTCACTCCACCATCTGCAATGAGGTGTAATCAGCTGTTGTTAATCTGCTGGACTACAATTCAGTGCCTGTTGAACTACAGTAATATACTCCATTACTAAATCACATAAGGAATGTCTATACAAATGTCCCACTCAGCACTGTACTGTATGATAGAGAGCTGTGGAGCTGGCCCAAAACAGAATGAAACTAATGGCAACTAGAGAAGCTAGTACTTTCCCTTACCTGTGGTTATCTTGAAGAGGTATCCGGGTCTTTCAGGTCTGCAGTAGGACAGCAAATGGACCAACCATGGCAAGGTCACAGAGACCTTGAGAGAATGTGTGTGTGTTCAGGACTCCTGGCTCAGGATTAGCCTCTCTGATCAACAAATCCTCTTTCTCCTGTCACTCAGTATGTACGTCAGCCTCTTCATGTGCATAAACATGCGCGCACACACACACAAAAACACGCACGCACGCACGCACACACACAAACACGCACGCACACACACACACTAAAGACACCAAGAGGGCCCTACAAAGGTCAGTCTAGCTCAAAGGTTTGAATGCACTTTCTGACACTTTTTTTATCAACAATATTGACATCTACGATATTAACTGTCTCTTTAATCCAAAGCAATTTGCTGTAAGAAGCAAATACTTTGCTCTCTCACTTACAGTAAGCAGAAAGATAACTTTCTATACAGTGGTTGTTGCAGGACTAAAGCATTTGGCCCTTTTAACATGGAACAGTCTCTCTTATGTTATACAATTTGTCTTTATTGATTAGTGTTATATTCCAAGTATTCATATATATTGTTTACAGTGACATAATATATTGCACATTCAGTTATTTATTCTTACCATTAGGCCAGCCTCAAAACAACGTGTAGTGACGGACAAGGGAACAAGGCATATAACAAGGGAACAAGGCATATAACAGCATTCATTTAGTCATATTAGTGTTAACTAGTTAGCTGCCATGTGGATGTTGCCCATATAACAAACAGATCTGCTGTTATGTACACACTAATGAGAAAACATGCTGTATTCAGACATTATCCAGCCCTCCTAAATACTTTTAAATGAATTACTTCAGTATAATCTGAATTGGTCATTTACAAATCTCACTTTTATACATGTTTAAAATGATAACATTTTATGATGCAACATTAAAGGTGTAGGCTAGTGATTGCAAGAAAATAAAAGCTTTGCCAAATTAACAAAAATATCTCATTGCGTCTCATTATCTTACTGTTCTCTGTGCATGTGGAGAAATGACCCAGTACACAGCCCTGGCTCTGTAACACAAAGAAAGTGGTACAGTGCATTTCTAATGTATGTGTAGGGCAGCGCTTCTGAGGAATCACTTTATGGTACAGAAGGGAGATATGCTTTTGTTTTGATCTAGTTGGAATATCAACAAGCTTCTTCTAGAATTAATTACCTTTAAGGGAAATAATTTCCAATGGGAATACAAAATGTTGCATATATTACCAGTTACCTAGAGTCACAAAGCTATTTTGAAAAGGTGGGGCACTAACTTGACCAACTAGCTGTGGTGGTGGATGTGGCAGGACACATTTGGCCTATTCTGTATTCAACTCAGGCTAGTAGATGTACAGTAAAACCACCTGTGCACGCCATGTTAGGATAACACAAGTACTAGGTCATATTGTCTGATTTAACTGTATTAGAATGTAAGATACACGATCCCTAAGAAAATAACGCAAAGGAGGAGGAAAAAAGTATGTGGAGTCAATTTCTTGCATCCAAATATTTTTTGGTGGAGAGCTTTAACTTAAATATCCTCACAGTGAGTTAGGGAAGAAACTTGTGTTTCCATGACGCTTGAATTAAATTGTGTACCTTTACTATGTGTAGAACTAAAGAAGAGTAACTAATATTGACAGCCGGGGATACATGGATAACATATACAAACTTTATAGAAGACACTATGTTACTTAAGGCATAATGAAGTTTATTTCCCCTGCTCCTACAGGTGAAAATTACAAACAAACCCACAAAAAAAAAAACAACATTAAGAAGATTTCAATACAAGCAAAGCATTCCGTTTTTCCCAACTAGTATTTAAACACACACAGACAGTGTAAAGGAATAGTTCACCCAAACACGCAACAAAAATACATTCCCTAATTGAAGACAAATTCGACAAATTCGTGACTGTTTATTTAAAGCTCTCTCCTCTCACCTTTGGCACAAAGCCCTACAGCTAATTGCTAATCTCTGTTACTGCATAACAACCCACATTTAAACAGATGGCACCTGTAGTTCTCAAAGACGAGGTTAGGACCAAATCAAGATGCTTTCGGGGGGTCGTTTAATATACATCTAAAATATATTAACAACTATATTTTATGCTATTAATGATCTTGGCCACTGTTTTCACATTACTACATTTCTACATCAAATGTGTGGCCCCACAAGTTATCTATTCTATTCTTTTTAGGATATCATGGCAATTTCAATATGAAGAACAATTGGTAGCTAGTAAAGTTTACACTGTGAACGTGAAATAAGACATTTGACAACCTTGGCTGAGGGTGAAATATCCCCTTTCTAACACAAAGCCAGCTGTGAGCCACAGAGACAGTAGTACTATGAGGGTTTGGGGAAGGTACAGGTAAAGTCTGATATGCACAACATGCATGTTTGGGGTGCGTGCAGGAAAACAATGTTCATCATATCAGAGATACATCACACAAGGATTGCCGCACGGTTAACAAATGTAATTACGCTGTTCAAATGCTACATATTTTAAACCTTAAAGTACATATATATATATTTCGTTGTTTTTTTTAAATCTTAGAATCCAGTTCAAAATAAATTACTTATTATACAAGAGCTGCAGATGCTAAATCAAAATTCAACATAAATATCAGAGACGAAAACAGGGACTCTATTGGTATCCATGCCATACCGTAAATGTATTTGTTCAATCATATGATGATTTGTGTGTAATAACTATATATACAAAAATAGCATCATACAATTGGCTTCACACAGTCACACGTCACTCAGGCATGAAGCTACATCTCAGACTGCAAAACATTCCCATTCTACATCCAACAGTCACATACTGGGTCCTCACACAACAGTTTGTTTGACAACAATGTATTACAATATACCCACATATCTGCAAGTGTAAGATCTTCAAATGCTATGACAATGTTGAAACACTAGGGGGACTGGCGAGCATGATAACTGGTACTATTACGTACAGTAAGTACAAGGCCAATAGATACTGAGATGTGCCATTTGTAGGGGAATTTGACCAAACATAGGTGAAAAGGCGCCTTGGAGGTATCTATTTGTGTGGTACAAAATACATTGCACAAACTTCATGGCAACTGAACAATTAACAGTGTGGCAGAGAAATTAGAGAAATTAACATATTTATTTTGCTCTAATATATACAGTATACATCTATTACTAATTAAGATTTGGTATTATATTTGGTTAATTTCGATATGCAGTTTTGTTTTTCATTGATGATGCTAATGTGTCTGTAAATGAATGAGAACACATAGCAGCTCTGAGGATCACCCTATCCACAGTGAAACATGCTATGCTAAGGGTCAGTCCTTAAAGCGATCATTCAACCACAACTGAAAACAACATCAACAGTAACATGCCAAGTTGAAACCATGCAACTTTATGAAGTGACATCATGATTGGAAGCCTTTACGGCTCGCCGGTCAGGACGTGGCACAGAGCTGCACAAGTAACATCCCACACAGACAACAGCAAAGGGACGCCTAAAGACACTAGCTGTACATGCTACATATCTTCAATGTCCACTGCCAGACACATCCACTAGTATTCAAGACTCTTCCGTGAGCCTCTTCCCTGCCTCCTCACACGGTCTGAGGAAGAGCGGTGTCGTACGTACGCACCGCACTTCAGTAACGCCTGAGCCACATATGATCTCCTGTGCACACGGAACTGTGCTGCTTGTTAACTCCCTCCCGGCCTGCCCACTTATTATATCTCTTATCTAGCCTCACTCTGGCAGTCTCATTCCACCTGAAATCATTCTGGAAGTCTCTCTATCTCTCTTTTCGTCTCCACCTCATTCTCAAGTGTCTCTCCTCTCCGTCTTATTCGTTGATGTGATTATGGAGGGCGTGCTGCCCTGTTGGAGGGGTTTCAGGATTTAGAAGGCACCCACTGGCCGCAGCAGCTGTCACTCAGGCTGGCAGGCGGGGCTCGATCTTCAGAGAGAGGTCATACAGCGTGTCCTCGTCCATGATCAGAGTCTTATCCAGCAGGTACTGGGTCACCTGGATGGGGGGAAAGGACAGTGCTACTGACTCAGAACAGAGACTTGTGGCAGTAGTATGAATATTCATATCTATCAATACTTTCAATGCAGCTGAACTTTGGACTTAGTTTGGCTTCTTTTGTGTTATTCAGTTACACCATGATGTCGCCAGTGACTGATTATTGATATGATGGAGCCAGTTGTGGTTCAGGGATAGAGAAAAGGAGAAGAACACCTTGACTTGATGCTCTATTCTATATGGCGTCTGCTGGAACTGTCGAATCTCTCTGATGATGTGGGAGATCTGGGGGAAATGAAACCACCAGTATCATTTTGTGGGACCTAGGGGGAACATTTGCGTTTGAATGTAGGAGACTTTCATTTTCCACCGTACCATCCTCATCTTGGAAAAGTTGACGAGACCCTCCTCAGTGAAGTTGGGTGTTCCCTCCTCGATAAAGGCCAGGTCTGTCAGGTACATTCCCAGGTATGGCACACATGGAGGGTTGCAGCTTATGAGAGTGAGATTGCATTGGTTTTCAATCAGTGCTCAGTGGTTTTCAATATTAAGCATAACAAATTCATTGTTAAAGTAACTATGTTATCTTATTCTATAGAAAGACGTTTTCTACAGTCACTGTGTACACAGTGAGTTTACTCTAGGTTGTCTCACTTTTTCAGGGTCTCCCTCAGGTTTTTGAACCTCCCCTCTGATGACACTGTCTTTTGCAACTTATCCATCAGGGCTTTGGTCTAGGAAGCACCGCAGACACACGTCATTAGAACGCCAAATGCATCTTCTCATAAGATTATGACACAATGTCAGGAAATGAACACAATATAGATTCAGAGAATGACATTTCTATGGGAAGTACCAAGTTACATATTTTGCTGATTTTATGTGGAAAAGTAAACACATCCTCGGCAGCAATAACATTTCTGCAAATGTTAAACCACGGTTGCTATATATTTCTTGTGTATTAAGTTTGATTTGATTAACAAACAGAAATAGAAGAGATAAAATACAAAATGTCTAGTGTTTAGTGTAATTTGCTATAAAATGCCTACACATCGGAAAGCTACTGTATCAGTGAGTGAAATGCTCTATGTGAGTATCTGTGTAAGTAAATATTTATTTGACCATGCCAGTAAGCTTTCTAACCAATGAGGGCGTCTTGTTTGGCTGATCCGGCCAATCTATCTTGCCTTTCAATCACAGCAGCTAGTGTGTTCTTTCTACATCAATATTATTTTCTAATAATGTAATAATTATGTAAACGCTAACTTAGCTCACCTGTTTGCAGACTTTGGCCCAGGTTTTCTTTAGTCGGTAGATGGCACTCCGGTTGAGAGCTGAGGTGATCTCCAACACCCCGTTGTAATTGTTGAGACAGCGGCAGATGTCTGCCACCGCCACCCACTTTTCTATGGAGCTGGCCCTTGAGCCCACATCTGTATGTGTCATGATCTGTGACGCTACCAGGTTACTCATCTACAAGGGGAAGACATAGGAATGTTTACAATGATTAATTAGTTCAAGTGATACTACAGTATAGCCTACTGATTTTCCGCTCAGGGATCAATACAATTATTATAAGACCAATTGTGTATTGTTATACATTGTGTTATACACAATGAAACATGTCACTATCACTGTGTAGAGAGCCATTGCTTTTATACATTTTCTGTTACTCCAGGTCAAGCACCGCTGAAATACGACATAAGTATAGCGCAATAAAACATTTTATTTTATTATCTAGATAACAAATGACTAGTATTTAAGAAATAGCAGCCTCACACCATTTGCACTGAATGCAGAACAACAGTGGCATAATATGTTCATATGTATTATCGGCTTGCATCTTAACTCAAGACTGCACTCATTAAATTACTTGTTGGTATTTGGTTTCTGACCTTCTAAACTACATTGAATGTAATACAAATCACATCACATTCAAACAGAACTCAAGCAAATAGTAATCCCACATACATCATTGAAGTGTTGACTAGTTTTCATTATGTAGGGGGTCCTCTCTGTCTTGTCAACCTTCATCCATCCCTGACCCAAGAACTCCCTGAGAGAGAAATGGCAGAGAGACCCAGGAGGTCAAACCAGCCACACATACTCTAGAATTACTATTCACGCTAATTTGGTTAGCTGTTCAAACCTATACATGATTAATAATGATGATTAGTATTTGCAACATGAAAGTATGATTTGACAGTATCAATATTTCTATACGGTACATAGAGTGGTGGGAGATACCCAAAGAGGAGGTGATGATGTTTATGACAAACTTATATCTACAGTATAGCTACAATTCCTCCATAATCTTTATGTGTGGGAGGCTTAAAGAAAACCAGCCTCACAAAGTTAGGAAAACGGAGAATTCACTTAACAATAGCTCAAGTAAAATGTGTTCCCAACTAGATGTGTGAATATGGCTCTAATACCTACTGTACAGTAGCTAATAATAGTATAATGAGAGTATTGTGTGCAGACTGACTCATAGGGTATGCTCCTGAACACAATGTGGTCCAGGAGCGTGATCTGCTCAGCCAGCTCCATCGCAGACAGAGACTCAAAACACTCTGCTTTCGGGCTCTCCGCCTACACACACACACACACACGCACGCACATATATACAGTATAGCGATATAGATAGTAGTAATATATTTACATAATTACAAATATGCATGCATACAGTACACACACACTGTACTGTACCCTCAACCTCTTGCGTATGTACACATTTGCACACACACACACACACACACACACACACACACACACACACACACAATGAGATGCCTGTCTCTCTCTCCCTGGGGGGCAGACAGACCACCCCCCCAACACACACACAGGGATATATGTGCAGGAATAACACAAGGGGACGTGACAGGGTGTGGTGTGTGTAAGTGTCTGTGTAACTGCGTATACGTGTCCAGTATGTGCATGTGTGTGTGCGTGTGCGTGTGCGTGTGCGTGTGTGTGTAGCTAATTAGGTAAAAAAAGTTCACCCTGTGCCTGTGGGGCTGGTATGGCCTCTGCTTATGAATATCCCCCTTAGATATGGTGAAGAAGCCTAATTAATCAGGACATGCTAACTTGAGCATTGCTTGATGTGTGTGATAGTGGTAGGATAACACTGATATTTCATTAATTGTGATGCTTTCAGGAAATTATTATGATTACAGCAGATACCGTATCATTACCATAAACGTATTCATAATCCATAAGGGTTGCCAAGTCATTAGTCCGATTCATAAAAGGTTGATCAATAGGGAGGTGTAAATAATAGGCTACATTTGGGTATGTCATTTAAAAGTGATCCACTAGAGGCTGCTACAGGATGTTCTTTATATTAATAATACATGTAAACCCAATAATGAATGACCAAGTGAACGATGGAGAATGATGATTATAGCGAATGATTAAATTATTTATACTTAGGAGTAATGTAATTTTCTCACCATCTGTAAGATATCTTCTATCTTCAGCTGAGCATCGTCCTGGTCATCTTGAGAAAGGGCACTACAACAAGAGCACTAGCTTGGTTAACCTAAACCCATCCTGATGTACATACTGCATCTGTTTGAGGACTCCAAGTAGAACACCAGTAGGTCCATGTGGGCAGGCACTTGCTGTGACAGCATTTACAGGGTCTTCACCAAATCACCCCCATGTGGGCCTTTTTTTTTTTGATTGGATAAAAAGGGGGCTGATCATGCCAATTCTTTTATTGACACAAGGCTGGCAACGCTTGTCAGTGGAGAGCTCCTCTACTAACATGCAAATCAGAGCAAACTGTAGAGGTGGAGTTCAATATCATGAAGGTTATAACCAGGCTACCAGACAAAATGGCACACAATCCATGACAATATGTACCATTTAAGCAATTAGTTAACCACCCTTTTCATTTAAAAATTATTATGTTAGGAATTATGTAAGTGTGTACATCTACTTTTGTGTGTGTGTATCTGTGTGTGTCTTCATGTGGAAGTACTTCAGAATGTTGGCAGTGGCTTTTCTCTCCTGAGGCAGAAGGTCTGGATCTCTGAGGACTTCCTCCAAGAGACATATCACCCCCATCTTCAGCTCTCCGTTCATGTCAAAGTCCTACACACGCATGCAAACGCAATGCAAAACGCACACGCAAATGCACAGGCAATAAACAACAAACCCAATTTTACATATACAATCAGTGTTAAAGCGGCAGCTTCACATTCGATTAAATCAACAGGACATACAACAGTATCCTGTACAGTGCATTAGTCAATGCACATGTCCAAATATTTTGTCTCAGAGCAGAGGTTTGCAGACACCTAGGATGCATTACATGTACTCTGATGTAAACCTGCCCCGCTCAGAGAGGAGGGCATGTAGCATTTAAAACAAAGCCCATCTGGCTCATGCAGCGCAGCTTTAAGCTATACTGTCAGTTACATTTCATCTTCACACATAAAGTACTCCATCAGCATCCACCCACCAGTATATAAACATAGAGCACACCGATTATTCCGCTTCATCCTCCCTCTGCCTAACTAACACATAGCAGTTCCTCCACCTTTCATAAACTCTCCCCCCTCCTTAATATTCCACCGCTTTTTGCAAGTCTTGTTCAAAGGTCAGTTTTAACAAGCTGTGTTCTGCACTGCTGGAGCTAAAACAAAAAAAACAAAGAGGTGGTGGATGTGGGAGGGGGATTTGGGGGAGGGGGGTTGGTTGGGGTGCTGGTATGTGTTAATAAGCCCAGTGGAGGGAAGCTGGCCTGTCAGCGGAGCGTTTTCCCGTATCGAAGCGAAAGTACATAAAACAGATCGATGCAATTAGACTGCAAGGAGGCCCCACATATACTGTACAGCAGGGAGAGACAGGCAATTACCTTGATTGTCAATTCATTAGAAGGACCACCGCTCATTTAGCACAAGCGTGGGTAGGTGGGCCAGAGGAAAGGGGTCGCTCGTTTCAATTGATGATGCTGTATATTTTCTCTATGCACTGCTCCTGTGCGCCCGAGTGTGTGTGTGTGTGTGTGTGTGTGTGTTTGTTTGTTTACAAACAAGATCTCAGATGAGGGAAGTAGAGTGAATCAAGAGCATCAGACTTTATTGAGACCACAGACTTGAACGCATTATAATACAGCACACAGACACACACAGACACACACAGAGTGCTGTCTGCTTACCTGGGAGTGTTTGGAGACCCAGTGTCGCAGTACATTGAGGACCCTGTTAGTTGCAGCTCTGCGGATGATAAACTCTTTATCACACGTCCTCTCAGAGTTGGCAAACACTGGAACACACAAACACAAACACAAAGAGAGCTAAAGAGCTACGGGATGTGATATGCACATTCATGTCCATGTTTCTGTGTGAACTGTGTCCGTGTTGTTGCTAATTCTTTTTGCGTGTGTGCGCCTGTACAGGTATGGGCGCGCGTGCGTGCGCGTGCGTGCGTGTGCGTGTGTGTGTGCGTGCGTGTACCCGGTGGTGTGCCATGTCCAGCAGCCGCTGTGGCGATAGCAAAAGCTGAAGCTGGAGAGACAGAACAGCGAGAGTTCTCCCCTGACTGAACTACAGACAGAGAGATGGAGGGCTCCCCTTCATCATCATAATCATCATCATCATCATCATCATCATCATCATCATCATCATCATCATCAACATCATCAAATTACTAGCGGTCATCATTAGCATGTTCTATAGGGATTCCATGGGTACCTTGATGACATATTGCAGTTGCCATCGTTGCTTGCCTATTTGTCTGTTCTGTCCGTTACGTTGCATCTCATAAAACGAGAGATTACGGATATCACCCAGATTCCTCTAAGGCAGGGGTGGGCAATTATTTTCACTTGGGGGCCACATTGAAAATGTCAGAGAAGTTTGCGGGCCACGTTACTTTGTTAACACATTTAAAAATAAAACACAAAACAGCTGACTTTGTTAACTTGCATATTTATAAATATAGGCAATTCTTATACAACACCATTTTTATAATCAAATTTAACAGTTCACTTTAACTATGTTTTCTTTTACGCAGCAGTAAATTAAGTAACATTCTGCAGAGCTCGAAAGTCATTTTATGTTGTATTATTTTTAAAATGTTTGATGTACCGGGCGGCCCGGGTAGAACGTCTCAAAGGGTCGCATCCGGCCCCCGGACCTGACTTTGCCCAGACCTGCTCTGAGGATTCTTCATCATGGAGGAGATGAGGAATGATCTTTTACAATTATTTGTTCAGGTGTGCGCTCTGCTGAGTGCCCGCCAGTTATATCGTCGTCATCATCATCATCATCATAGCCTTCATCAACACAAACACCAGGGATCCAGCTATGGGCCAGCCTTCATACAAACCAGCTGACCAACAGTCAAACCCAATGCACTTCCAGTCTGAGAAACAAAACATGCTTACGGCTCTAGCGTTGTTCCGGACGTACTCCAGTCAGACTCAGGATAGACTTGCCCAAGCAGGCTATTTAACTGGGCTCCTCTCAAGGTATTCTCTCACAGAAAACATACCATTATGGCACACGACCACACTCTTACACCGGGGGCCGCTGTGCTGTGGTTTGGCTGTGTTCAATGTTGTAATGTGTAAAGGGTTTGGGAAGGTGGCTTGCCCGAGGTTGAGCCAATCACAAAGCACAACAATAGCCTGTGTTGTTATGGATTTAAAGCACCCTACTCTAACCTGCGGTGGTCTGGTGGTCCATACGCTCCCATCATGAGTCATTTGAGTATGGACTGAGCCCCCCCTATTACACACACACACACACGCGCACACACAGAGCTATTTGGATCCACGGCTATACCTCCAGGCTGTCTGTAGCGGAGGTGGCGTGGCGTGGAAGGGGACAGGCATGGAGAAACGTCTCCCGTGTCACTGTTCTGAGGACACTCGGGGATAATCCTCTCCAAGGACACAGACTCCAGCACAGCTAGATGTAGAAAGGTTCACAAGCAACATTATAAGCATAGTTATTGTCATTCTGGATTTGTGTTATCAGAAGTAGTATTGGTGTTGCTAAGGTTGTTGTTGTTGTTGTTGTTGTTGCCAAAGAGGTGCAGTTTTAACCACCTATTTGTTTTGTGTCAAGATGCTAAGCTAACAAAAAGGTTTTGTGCAGCCATGAACATTCTCTTTACCTTGCCAACAGACTGTTCTCATACCATTCATTTTCCAGTAATCTAAGGAATCACTTCACCCCCAAGTAGTTCCTCTACACTAACTGCCACCTGTTTGCTATCAGCAGATAAGGCTGAATGACACTAGTGTTACTGCCTGGCCCTCTGCTATGTTCATCCTTGGGAGGCTGCACTAAGCCTTATTCTAGGCAAATGCAGTTGATGAGACCCGAGAAGCTTATTAGTGAGCAGCCACTGTGCCAAAGACCCAGTAAGTGTGCTATCATTCCATGTCACAAATTACTACAGTTTTGTTATCAACTGGCAAAGCCGAGAATTCTGAAATACTGACGCGTGAGAGTTTTCAGCAGCCAGTTGTAAATGAGAGCACACAGTACCAACACAGAAACTGGTGTTTATGTCGAAAATAGATATGTGAATCATACTGTACACAGTGCATTAGTCACTGCAGTCATCTCATTTAGACCAATAAACGTACTGTGGATACACTAACACGTTTATCATCATTTTGGCTCTGTTCTCCCATCCAGCATATTAGATTTAATCTCAAACTAAATGTATGTAGTTCAAATACAGACAAAGCTTTAATTAAGAGTATGTATTCCTGGTACTGTAGTGTATACTGCTATCCTACACAATATTTTCCCCTTCGCAGAGTATAACATTCTTATAAGCAATGTGTCAATATTAAGTGTAATGTATTAGAACAAATACCATAGTATACACTTGTATGCACACATGCACTGCAGACTAATTATAAATAAGAGGTTTTCCATAAAGGATATGTCTAGAGGGAGAAAGACATACGCATTTAGTCCACAGCTGAATCCATTACTGATGTAATGGCCATTTACTGCGTTTATGAATAAATTAGATAATATATAGATAAGATATATATATATATATAGAGAGAGAGAGAGAGTTCAAACTCTGTGTCATATCAACATACTATATATGATCAAATATTATACACAGTCAGACATAACGAGATAAAGGACAGTGGTTTAAGTGCTAATAATGACCCTTATCTCTCTCTCTCTCTCTCTCTCTCTCGCACACACACACACACACACACACACACAACATGCACCCTAATGAGGGAGCAACTGCAGCCCATCATTGCCTTGCTGCCTTAAATGTCCCGATGGCCATGAGGTCTCTCTGGTCTGTTTAGCTCTGCTATTAGACAACACGAGCTCACAATCTCCTGCTGTGTGTGTGTGTGTGTGTGTGTGCGTGTGTGTGCGTGTGTCTAATGCCTCTGTGTGCCCAATCACACAGAGTCACCCTGGTGAGTGACCGCTGAGAACATGTTCCGCGTGTGCCAGGACGACACAGAGCATACAGGTCAAACACATTCTGTGCTCAGGGACACACACAGGTTATTATCTGGTGGGTGGGTTGGGCCCCTTTATCTGTGAGGCTCTTCTGTTTATTTATAAAGCACTTCTCTTTAAACACTCCCCATACGGTATATATCATCATTAATCTCCACTACACTCATTTTTATACCAGATCACGACTTGGATTACATGAAATACACCTGTAGGACACACAGATTTGGATAAGACCTCCTTCAGTTGCAGAGCCACCTTCAACTGGACACTTTGGTCTCCCATGCCCATTTTAGAAATATTATGGAGGATCAATATAAGGTTGTATGTGATTGTTTCCATTGAATTAGGTCTTTGTGTCTGTTTGCTTTTAAATGTTTTGTATTAAATGTTTTCTATGTTTGTGGCAATTATTTTTGTCTTCATGCCTAAGTCAACATGTTTACATTTGTCCTTGTGTCTAAACCGTAAGTCAACATGTTTACATTTGTCCTTGTGTCTAAACTGTAAGTCAACATGTTTACATATGTCCTTGTGTCTAAACTGTATGTCAACATGTTTACATTTGTCCTTGTGACTAAACTGTATGTCAACATGTTTACATTTGTCCTTGTGTCTAAACTGTACGTCATTGTGTTTACATTTGTCCTTGAGACTAAACTGTACATGTCAATGTATTTACATTTGTCCTTGAGACTAAACTGTACATGTCAATGTGTTTACACAGGGCACAGCCGTAAAAGAGATCTAGTCTCAGTCTGTCTCTCCCTGTTACTGTAAAATAAGGATTGAAGAAGAAGAAGAGTTACAGTGGACGTGTTGCATGCAGCAACATTACGCATAGGAAACAATCAGTGTTGAGCATATGTACTGTAGGCCTACAAGGAAGCCTGATTGAATGCAAACGATAATATTGCCTGTGTCAAAGTGGTAAGTCAGAAACATGCTGATATAGTTACATCATGTACTATGCATTAGTAGTAACCAGGGTTGGGTAGGTTACGTTTTAAATGTAATCTGCTACAGTTACTAGTTACCAGACTACAGATACTACTGTAGTTACCTGACTACAGACTATAGTTACTAGTTACCAAACTACAGTTACTTGTTAACAAACTAAAATTATAATCAGTAATGTAATTTTTGGATTACCTAGATTTAGTAACATAATCTGATTACTTTCCACTACTTTTAGATTACTTTACGCGTAAACATTGTTCTTTGAAATGCCATTCAAAGCAATTTACGTTGGCGGCGCCAAATCGTTCTGTTTTTGTGACCGTTTATGTTGCACAGTGGATCAGTTTAAGGTAGGACTTGATTTCAATTATTGATTGACATTAAAGAAAGGTTAATAAGAGAACATCCGATTGTAATATAGCATTTTTCATCTGCAAACTTCCATTTTATATTTAAAAGTAGTCCTAGACATAATCATCTAATTTAAAAATCTTGTAATCTTGTAATCTGATTCCACTATTTTAGCTAGTTAGCTAGTTATTTTAGCTAGTTAGCAAAGTATTCCTCAGATTAAGCAACATATTGGTGCCTTATGCTCATCTGTGCATGCGAGTATTAGGAGTTTAGGTGTTGTTTTTGATTCACCCATGTCAATGGAGCAACACTCAAAACTATTAATTAAAAACTTTTTCTTTCAACTAAAGAACATATCTAAAATAAGAGCCCTGGTGTCTAAAGCCGAATTTGAGATGATCAACCATGCTTTTATTTAATCTAGGTTAGATTATTGTAACAGTCTTTTTACTTGTCTCAATAAGAAACAGCTTTATCGCCTCCAGATTGTTCAAAACACTGCTGCGAGGCTTTTAACACGCACTAGAAAAAGGGCACATATCACACCTGTTTTAGCATCACTTCACTGGTTACCAGTGCAATTTAGAATGCATTTTAAAATTCTGGTTCTTACTTTTAGAGCACTACAAGGAGAAGCGCCCCCTTACATCTCTGACCTGATACAGCTGTGCACGTCCTCTCGTAATCTTAGATCAACAGGTCAGAGATTTTTAATTGTTCCCCATACACATTTTAAAACTAGAGGGGACCATTCTTTTCAAGCAGTGGCACCTAGGTTGTGGAATGCTTTGCCCCCTTCTCTACTCTGCTTGGATTCGGTGGAAACTTTTAAAACACAACTGAAAACTCTCGTATTTGAGTATGGGAGTAGGCTAATAGTTGCATAATAACGTGTTCTGGACCAACATCAACATCACTAGGTAGAGCGTGTGAACGGCATTATGACATGTGATGATGTGTGGATGTTTTGATGTTTTCTTTTATGAGGCGCCGCTGTGCGTTTGGGGAGCGTTGCTGAGATCACAGGTATATGACTCATCCCAGCGCCAAATGCAGCTTTCAGACTCCTGATAACTAGCTCCTCTGTAGCAACACGCTAATTTTGACTATTCTAATTAACAGACTTAATTAGAATAGTCACAATGAGCATTCCAGTTTCAAAGATATCACACACACACACCGTGTTTGGGCAACAAACATATCCCGTAGTGGTGTTTATCCTAGGGCATGACTGTGAAGGGGACTCTGTGAAGACTTGCCTCTGCGGATGCTGCGTCTTAGCTTCCCACAGAAGGGGTCGATTCTGGGTACATCCTCGCCGTCCACGCCGGGGGAGGGGCACTGGTCTGGAGAAGACGGCGCCGGGGGGGGCTGGTTGCTGGGTGGCGGGGAGGTGGAGGCAGGCGGGGTTGAGGGGGCGCTGGGGGCCGTCTGAGGCGCTCGGGGCTGGACGAGGGCCAGGCCAGAGGCGTGGTGGTGGAGGCTGGACAGGGGGCACGCCAGGTCCAGACCCCCCACCCTGGCCGAGACGGGGGAGTGCAGGGAGAGCTTCCGCACTCGGACGGGGGGGGAGGCGTGAGACGGGAGGGAGAGCGGAGGGGGAGAGGAGAACTTGCGGCAGAGGCGAGGTGACTTGTCGTTGCCGTGGTCCCCGCTCCTGTTGTTCTGGTTGGTGGCAAAGAACAGCTCCAGAGACCTGGGTGACGGGGCAGGCGTCATGTCAGAGGGCAACAGGTGATATAACACATCATAGATTGTGCATGGGAAAGGCCATAATACACTGTATGCTACAGTATATTGGAAGCAGCCGCGGTGCTCGTATTAGAGCCATGTGGGAATCTAATCTGATCAATGATCTTTAAACTGCAGGATAGTTTCCAGGGGGAAACAATTCCAACATGGGAAAATGTCTCTCATATTGCTTCAAGGGCCATTTTAGCATGCTTATTTTCAAGGCACATACAGAATGAATCTCCTATCTGATAATCAGCCGTCTTGCAGCCATTGGTAAGTTGGTAAAGCTAGTAGCTAAAGGCTACTTTGCAACTGTTGACAGAATTTGTATATGTTCAGCCTTTTTCACACACCCCATCTGCCATGCATCAATGGTGCCCGCCCACACCATGGCCTGAACCATTTCTGTAGAACTATTGTTCTGAGAAACATACCAACATACCAAACGGCTTCCTAGATAGACAGAGGCAGGGAGGACATGGCGTGGGAAAAAATACTGGAGGATGGTGATGGTGTGTGTGGAGTGATGGACAATGTTCATGGAGAGAAAGGAGAGCGCTAGGCTAATGACGATAGCAGGAAGTCCAGCACTCATTGGTTCTCAAAGTAAGGATTTAGACCTCATCTGAGGTCGTAATAACCTTTGGGAGGGTAGATTGTTAGGGTATTGGTAAGTTAGACACTATTTAACCACCACCCATTCATATCATACCATTCACAGCGGTTAATGTATAGTGTATATACAATACACTGGCAACACGTTGACCAGTCAGAGGGAGCAAAGGGCGACTAAATACTAGTTGATTCACCAATGTGCTGAATATGCACTAGATCATTAATCTATAGTTTTGTTGTCTTTGTGTATATTTTTGGTGGCGTTTATACTGTACATTTCTAACCTATCCTAGGCTTCGGTACAAGTAGATGCTGTCCTACACCGTCTGAAAGACGCACTCACTTGTCACGCCGTCAGTGTTTTGAGTCACAGTAAAAACACCAGAGTGCATAATGTAACGGACTCGCACAGCGTTCGCGTACGGGGCCAATGGCGCAGCAGAGTACAGTTGTAAGCATGAGGGACAAATAGAAGGAGAGAGCATGTTACTTGGCCTGGTCCAGGGCTATCTTCTTGATCTTCAGGCTGTAGTCAGAACAGATGGACGTTATGGACAGACGGTCGAATGAGTGATACTGCACCCTGTAGCAGAAGAGGACATGGATGGATGGATGGATGGATGGATGGAAAAATGGCAAAGGAATGAAGAAATACATTGGGTTTGAATGATAACATTAATGAAAGGTTGACGGGTGATGTTGAGTGGATCAAATGAAAAATAGATGTCAACTGTGTAAGACAAGTGAATACAAAATGACAGGAGTATTTACTGAGCTGTGTGTGTGTGCACGTCAAAAAGCTATTTCACTTTGCCCTGAGGGCACACCTGTATTTGGAGAGAACACACACACACACACACCTACACACACCTTCCTCTTGTTATCTCAGGAAAAGACCCAGCTTTTCCAGTTAAAGAGTCATTACAAGCAGAATTAGAGCAGAATATAAACACACAAAAGAGGCATTTAGAGAAATAAAATAAACAGAAAGAAAGGAAGGCAGAGCGAGAGCATGAGACGTCCCCTACACATTGCACTGTATTCCTATGGCTGGGCCAAGCGCAACACTGTTGAAGCATCTGTTTATCTGGCATGTGTCATATACTTCCCACACTGAAATGTATGTATTTCAGCCAGTGTGTGCTTAACCTTGTAGGCAGAGGTGGCTGCTGGCTGCTGAGCCAATGCCACTGAACCACATCCTAACACATCTGAAATAGAGGGAATATTTGTCTCACAGCTCTCAGGGAAACCAGCATACACCCTCGTTGCTTATCGCTCACATGTATTGCATTCAAACGCATTCACAGACAGACAGAAACACTTACTCAAATTTGCATTAGAATGACATTGATGTGTGAGGTGGGTAGAGGCCTTCAAGGGTCCTCCAAGACCCGACCGGATCGGGTCCAGCTTTGAATGTTTGACTCGGATCTGGGTCGGGTCTGACATACTTGCTATGATTTTTGGGTATATGCAATTTTCCAACTGGACCGTTAATTAATTAATAAATATCTTTACATTATTATATGTATCTTAAATATACTGTATATAAGGAAGCAATTACAAAATTTTGAAATGCTCGTTAATACTTGTTAATTTTGGACCAGGCCCAAAAAATTGGACCCGATCCGAAATGAACCAAAGTATTGGTGAAGACCTCTAGTGTGAGGTACAGTATGTGAAAATCAATATAGATGTTACATTAACATGTAACATGTTAACATTTAACAACAAGTTCAGGTTTCTAAGTGAAAGAGAAATGGTGTAAGTAATTCACCACTACGGAGACCTTACCGTGCAGCAAGTACAGGAAAGTGTGTATCAGTGAGTTAAACATTGAAAATGTCCTGTGTGTGGATTGTTTGAAGTTCCCTTGTCAGTTACATTTCCAGACATTTTAAAAATGTTTGTTTGGTGGTTTAAAGGCCAATTTACAAGGAGCAGCCTTGACGGGACCTTCCTGTTCATATTTGTGGAAAACTGCTGAGGGCAAATTGTGGTCAAAACGTGTTTCAATACTTTTCAGAGAGCACACCGCTCCTGGTACGCAATCCTGGCACAACCGGTGTTAATAAAATGGTTGATGGGAATGCCTTAGCTTGACCTACACATACAAGTCAGCAAGTTGTGTGTATATGCGGAAGAATTTGCACATCACCTGATGGGAATGGAGGTGAAGGGTTTTTTATAGATGTCTGCCAGCTTGTCCATGACCACAGCTGCGGTGGTGAAGATCCTGTATGTGTGGAGGAAGGTGTTGAGGAAGTCTATGGAGAGGAAGCGCAGGTCGGTCAGCCTCTCCAGGAGCCGCTCCACGCTGGCGTAGCGGATCTGGGGGACCTTGCAGGAGTTGAGCGTCTTGCTGAAGCAAATGTCAACATCATCTTTATGGAGACGCACGTCGGATCTGATGGATACACAGACACACACGCACACACACACAAGTACACACAGGTACACACATAACCGAGCACCGGTGTGACTGAGTTGCTTAGCGAGGAAAGAGTTAAGGAGAGTAACTGAGGTAAAGGTTTATGGAGGAAATTGATAGAAAATGCTTACCACATACCACAGAATGCAGACACGTGCATAAAATGAATAAAGCATAAAACATAATATAAAGCCCAACTGTTTTAAACCAATAAGACACTGGCATGAAGACATGGGTACCCTGGCCCTCCCACACTTGCATGTTCTCACACACACACACACACGCACACACGCGCACACACACACTTACTTGATCATATGAGGCACAGTAACTTTAGAGTTTTCTTCAAACACGCTGGTCATAAGGCCATTACAGCGGATGTTATCTATGCACTGTAACGACAGACAGAAGAAATGGGAGATGTATTAACAGTACCAGTCAAAGACAGCATTTGTTTGACATACTAGAAGAGCAGATAATATAAGACAGGTAACAATATAGCTAAGTCTACAACAATGTGATCACGACAACGCATCTTGTGACAAAAACAAATAAATTATTCATACAAGCGTGTTATTATGTTATGTGTTATGATAATCAAGTGTGCATGTGTGTGTGTGTGTGTGTGTGCATGTGTGGTGTATTCACAAGAGAGACTAACCCCTGCGGAACCACGCCTGTGTTTAATTCTCCTCTTCAATGCCCAGGGGAAGCTGTCGCTGCTGGCATGGTGTTGTTATTCTGTGTCTCATTGTCTTAGTGTGTGTGTGTGTGTGATACCTGGCTAATATCGCTGGTCCACGCTGCCTTCTCCTGTCGTGACGGTGCCAGCAGCACCACTGTGAAGGGTGTGGAGTCAGACGCCTCCACCACCATCTTAAAGTCTAGCTGGCCGAACACCTGGCCGCCAGCCCTGGCTGTGACACAGAGAGGGCATGTTCAGGGTAAACAGTGCATCATAATATCTCCATGGATAATACGACTTGCACACGCATGCATGCACACACACACACACACACACATTCTCTCATACGCACAAATACACAAAATAAACACGCAACAAACATGCACACAACCAAAGGGGTTAATTAAGTACACCCTCTATCTTTAGTTCAGGCCCTAGAGGATGCAGGGAGACTATGGTTTCAGTGCGTATTCATACATGTGAGTGCATCTCTGAGTGTGTGCGTGTGCGCGAGCGTGTGCGGCTTCACTCTTTTTACCTTTCTTCTTCTAAAAGAAGGAAGACTTAAACTAACAGCCTCATGATGTCAGAGGATCAGGCCGTGACATTTAAAGTGGTGACCGCCTGATATTTAAAGGGAAGTCATTTCTAGACAATTACCCTGTAATATCCCATTAACCTGCGGGAGGGGCCGAGTGGGGCTTAATGAGGCACCGAGAAGCCGGCTACCGTGGTATACATAGAGGCACCGGGGTGGACACACGCAACGCCGCTTTTACAAGCACTAACTCACATTCCTCGTCGCTGCCATCCGCCTCCTCTATGAGCGTGCAGTCGATGAGAGACAGCACCCCTCCCTGCTGCAAGAGTCGCCCAGAAGGTAAGCCAGTGTGTGAACACAAATGCCGGTGATTCACATGATGAATGAGCCCGTGCGTCTGCGACGCTCTACCTTGAGCAGGTGCAGCTTGCCGCCAGAGCTGCGCGTGCAAATCAGGAAGTGCTTGGTGAAGAGGAAGCACTGTCGCTCTCCCTCTTTCTTCAGAGAGAGGGAGCCCAGGCGCACCTTGCTGAGCTTACCCCGCTCGACCGACGGCAGCTGGATGAGAGATCCTATGTGGGGTAACGGGAGGGGGAACACAAGGCATTAAAAGGCAAGGTCAGTAATTCTCCAGAACACTTGCTAACTTTCAGCTCAAATCAAAACAGCATCCCTCCCGCAATGCCGCCTCACACATGGAAACGCATTGTGAAGCAAAGAGTAGTGCTGTGGCCTTGTTGTTGCGTGCGGTGTTCGCCACTTTGTTTATGTTGATATTTACAGAGCCAGGACTGTGTGAAGTACCAGATTATTGTTTCAACACGCACAGAGAACAGTAAGCTAGCGAAGTGCCAGGAGATATTTGATGAATTTTACTAAAAGTGTCAGCTTGCAATAGCTGCCTTTAACTCAGTGGTTTCATCGGTTAGAGGAGGTAGTGAGGTGTTGGAGCTGTGGGTGCTGGGGAGCTGTGGGCGGAGCCACACACTCACCTTGCCTGACGAATGTCTGGCTGGTGTCCAACAGGATGTCACAACCCTCCACTATCATGCGCTCTATGGCCAGGTTCTTACGGATGTTCTCTGTGTCGCTCACCTCGTCATGCATCACCCTGCACGCACGCACACACACACACACGCACGGTAAACAACACACAGAGGCACACAGCGTGTGACCATTGGGACGGAACACCCAGTACCTGGACAGCTCCTCCAGTTTGGACTTGGCGAACTCCAGGCTCTTCCGCTCCACGTGCTCGTGAGGCGTGTGTGCCAGCAGCTCGTGCAACGTGATGATGTAGCGCGGGATCTGACAGGGGGGAGAGACACGCCACACATCTGCTACTGGTGCACTTGTTACTGTGCGTAGTTATGTGTTGTAGCCTATACTGTCTGTACATGCGTCTAAAACTAACATCTAAGATTATTCATTTACATGTGTACATATTGATAATATGAATATAAATGGTAAACATTTTTATCATGTTTTTTCACGTCTTTTGTCTGTGTGTGTGTGTGTGTGTGTGTGTGTGTACCTGGAACATGGGGTAGGTGAGGAACGTCTCCAGCATCCTGCCCTCACAGGCAGCATTAGACTCGTACTGTTTGAGCAGCTTGTCAAAGTCTCTGTTCTGTTTACAGTTGGCCAGCACCTGCAGGCTGTACTGGTGGTTACGCACAAACTCCTGGTAGATGTTCAGCATGGGCAGCAGGATGTCGAACAGGTCCGCTACACACAATAGGACACATCTACAGTAGAATATCTGGCCTACAGTACTACAACAGAACTAACAGGAGCACCGCCATTGAAAGGTTGGTGTAAGGATGGTGTAACTTGATGAATGTTATCAAGACTGGCTGTGTACGTTTACAAAAAAGTATTATTATCAGTGTTTCATCACCAACATCCCTGTTTCATATCCAATACAAACAATGTTAGCCCCCAGTTACAGGTAGGACACAAACATTGTGGCTAAAAAAGCTACAAACTCCTCCATAAATGAGAGAATAAGATAAGAATGGGCCATATTGTTTGGTCAATGGACCCGCTCTATATATATCACATGTGATTTGTTTCTCTCTTGTTCAAAGACCTGCGCCACCATGCAGCAATCTGTGTCCTAGGTGATGCTTATCTGGTAAGGGGTGTCATCAGGAGGGGGGGAAGCTATTGTGTGTGGATGGCCATTGTCTGTCAATGCAATGTGTGTGTGTGTGTGTCTTGGATGACTAGATAGGAGTGTGTGTGTGTGTGTGTAAAAGGGAAAGAGGCTGTTGTTTGAATGAGACACATGCCTTCTGTGTGCATGTGTGTTGTTGTAAACCCTGACCTTGACGTCATTTAGAAGCATGTTGGTGTGGGGGGGCTGACGATGGAGGTCAGATGTTAAAGTGTAGCTTACCCAAGACGAGTGTTGGCCAGTTCGCTATCCGAGCTTTCAGGCCTTGGTGGAAAATCTCATGCAGAAACATGATGGTCTCACTGAGAATGACGCATGCAGCAACATGTCAACATATGAAGTCGTCAGTCGTAGAATAAGGTTGTTTCTGCTAAGCTATTCTACTGTATATTGTACATGCACAACGGACCAGCATATTCAAAAGCAAAGATAAAAATAACACACAAACAAACACACAAACAGACACACACACGCACACGCACGCACACACAGACACATACAAGCACACGCTTGTATGTATCTGCTCTCACTAACAAACCTGTTGAGGAAGATGCTGCTGACGTCGTCATGGCTGATGGGAGGTTTCTTGGAACTGGCAGCCATCCTCAGAGGTCTGAGGAAACAGTTCACCAAGATGCACAGCTGGTGGACATACCTGCCCCACGCACACACACACACGCACACAAAAACAAGGAAGAACAGGAAAATATGTTAAACAAAGGCATGTACCCTCCTAAGCCTTTTAGTGTTAGTTTAATAGGAAATAATTGTAAACAATACATGAATTATTGTAAATAAATAAACACATTTTTTATGATGACGTAAATGCTAAAATATGAACTGGTAAAACACAAACACGAGAGTTTTTGGTTTAACTGGTGTGATGTGTGTGTGTGTGTGTGTGTGCGTGTGTGCGTGTGTGTGTGTGTGTGTGTGTGCTCGCAAACAGAAATTGTAAAAAATGAACATAGAAACATATACTTTAAGAAATATTTTGAAACATTATTTTTCAGTTATGTTCAAGCCCCAGCTGCATGCCGGTGTGTGTGTGCATGTACTCTGTCTCAGCCTCCACCATGGTGAAGACGATCTGGTTTCTCTTCCTCATACTCTCAGCGTGAGGAGAACAAATGTAGTCCTGCACAATGAGCTTCCACTTTCTCCGACACAGCCAGCCCCTCATGAAGCTCTGCACCTGAACACACACACACACACACAGCCAGGTCAAGCAACAGCATTACTATACTGCAATGCATGTCACCAAACATCATTATGCCTAATGTTAGACAGAGCAAACACACACACACACACACACACGCACACACACACACCTACACACACACACACACGCACACACATCAAGTTACCTTTTTGATCTTTTTGATGTCTGGGTCTTCCTCTTCATGGTTCACATGATAAGGGCGCAGTCGCTCCTTGGTTTTATTCAGCGCTATTATCTTTAAAGAAAGCAAAACCAATGCAAGTGAATATACATGGGCACTGAATTACATTACAGTTGACTTTTAATCACTTTAGCCCAAATTTCAGAACCTTCATGTCATTTTTCACAACTATAGACACAAAATCACAACTGATGATCAAAATGCACATTTTCCAATTGCTTGGATACAATACATAAACCTAAGACCATTTGTTCATTGGATTAAGATCACCTATTTAATATGACCCAACTCAACTTATGTATTACCATTTCAAAGGTAATTGACACATTACCATTATATGTGAGATAACCGTCTATTCCTTGCATTAAAATGATCTAACTACCAATTGATAGAACTGCTCAAAATGGTAAGTCGCTGTTGCATTACTCTTACAGTAAAGCATAGAATTATGGAAACTGATAAACAATATTCCAAGTTTAGATCATAAAGTTTCAGGATAAAGAGACCATTGACACCAATTGCAGTGGAACATGAACCAACCAACTGGACTACAATCTATAAATGTAATATTTCATCTTCATTGTATACAGATTCAGACACTGTTTCTATGGTCCCATGTAACACTTATCCAGAGCCTGCTTTGAGAGTTGACTGTACTGTATGCATGCAGGCCCATGATGATTGATTTGACATTTGACATGTTACAAGTATTGAGATGAGTGGCATCCACCTACATCATAGCAATACTGTAACATGGCGCTGGCAGGTGATCCATTACCATATTTAACGATGGCAAGCCAGTTGTGCTGCAGCCATAAGTTACATAAATATCTCTCTACAATACTTCAAGGACGCTTTGGTGACATACACTATTGAATAGTCTGTTTGGTTGTGGAATGTCTTGTAGCGCAGAATATTTAGCTTTTGTGCACGGGAACGGGGTTCAAGACTCTGGTGGTACAGACTTACTTATGGCATCATAGTTGTTTTTCCCCCATTATTACGTTTTAAGTATTTATAAAAATGATGCCAAATAATTCAAGCATAGCTGTACAGGCTTAAAAGTTTTAAAATGTTGCCCCCACCCCCATATCTCTCCTGCGCCATTGCGTTCAGGGCAGATTGTGTCACACTAATTAATTTGATAAAAACATACAGTACTGTATACTAAGAAATAAGAAGTAAGATATCTAATTTACGAAAAATATAATTTCAGTACACTAAAGGGCAAAGCCTCTAAAGCCTCATCTATTAGATGATGACAATATTGTTCTATATAAAACATTTAGAAGACATTACTTTGTCTACAGACAGCAGAACTACCATTGCATGCAACATTTCATTTGTGGAAGTATGAATAGCCAGTCACCCACAACAAATGTAATGTCAGCTTCCAGGTTTGATAACATGAGCATATGAGACATTAAACATATAATAAAGAAAAGACAGTATAGATGCCAACCACATAATTAAAAGTAATTCAAAGGTTTTTGCTTATTTAACTTTAATGCATTTGGTGACGCTGTTTAGAAATGTTTGATATGGGCTCGTACAATACATGAAGTAGCAATCATACTTTATTGTTGAGAACTAAAATCTGCATAGTGTAATTTGTAAGTTTCCAAGGCAACTGCCTTTTACTGCAGAATGCAACAACACACCAGCAGAGAGACACCAGTGGCCATTTACTTTTTACTAAGAGGTGTGCAAAAGGCACAGTGATAAAAACATATTAGAATAGTGATGACGGTGAACATTTCTGCTTACTGGATGCACACAAAAGTTTGGGCAACATAGGAATGGGATTATTTCATTGTGTTTTTTTTGTTTACAGTTTGCCATTGCTAACTGCTGAGCACTCTAGATATTCTCCCATTTTCTATTTGTGATTCCTGCCATGAGGTGATTTTCAGTAAAGGATGCTTCCTTGGTATACCTTCCTAGTCATATTCTTCAGAGGCTAGGCGAGACTCCTTTCTACAGTATAGCATTTAGAGAACACACAATGGAACAGTCTAGGGAGTGTGCATGTGTTTGTCACTGAAAAGGTACTGCCTTAAATGTGCCTAGGATAGTGGGTGTTTGAAAAACACTGAAGATACAAAGAGGCATCCTTGAACATTCTCCGATGGAAGAATTAGAAGGCTCATAGACGGAAGTCCTTTGGCGGGATTCGATGATGTAGCATCCCTGAAATAAAGTTGTTAAGGGTCCTTCTTTGAGTAGTTTGAGAAGCAGCCATTGTCAATGTGCATCCATGTTAACGGTCCTTTTCCTACACAATAAATGCAGTTACCTACGTATACACAACCGTATATGTTCTGTCTCAGAGGCTTTTCTCCAGAGCAGTTTGAGGAGTCAAGGCAGGCCATGTGGAACCATGCAGTTCCCTCAACATCTCTCTCTTGACTTGCTCTGTCAGCCAAACGGTGGAAAATTGGGATATATATGGCAATTGACCACGACAGTTACATTGGCCAGTTGGTTTAATTATTCATGATCACAGAGGAGGCGGGGATACGCACACATACAGTACAAACAAAAAAAGTGCTTTAAGGAGATGAATCGCCAATTCTACATTCCACTCCAAGTCTAATCATTTATTCATGAGCAATCCCAGTGCACCAGCAGATGTGCACTAATAGAAAATGTCTGAAAGTTGTTAGCCCCATTGCTTGCTTTACCACGACAATTTACAATCATGAAGCTCAAAATGTGTTTTCCACACTTTAAAAAGGAGATTTCTTCACAGCTTAAATCAATAGTAGGCAGCAGTCACAGCCTCATCAATTAAATAATAGTATTACAACTTCCATAAATAAATAATTTACACCTGCAATGTGTTGACACATTCATTGACACAGATGAGCAATACATGATTACCGATATAATCGGCGGTCCCACTCGTGCAGCTTGCCCCCGGGCTAAACAGCTGCAAAGCCCAGACTTCATTTCTACCAAACACGTGTACATTGGAAATGAGTATGCAGAGTCCTATCTACCAGCCTATGTGGTGTGAACATACTGTAGCATGTACGTACAAAAAGAAAACACTATCATATCTAGCTGTTGCTTCCCATCAGAGAATATAATGATCTGGCACCACAAGGAACAGCTCTGTCAACCTTACATAGACAGTGACCTCTGTCTATTATGGATGGGATCGTGTCTTTTGAAACCTGTGAAGCACACAAGTGAAAACAGACACACGTACAAGATAACAACGTAACTTCAGAGTCAGAGTCTCAATGTCATACTTGCTCGTTACTGTGCTTGTGCTTGACTGTGTGTGTTTATCAGGATGGTGACTAATGTATTGTACGATACTGTAATGTGTTACGGTCTTTAATGGACATCATGTCAGGTACTGTGCATACTGTATATGCATTTATGACTGTTTAGTGTGTGTGTGTGTGATGGTTTCGAATGGCTGGTTGACCTCATGACCTATATTAATTAGAGTTATTATTAAAGATAAGCGTGCATGTTGGCGTGTGAGAGTGCGTGCGTGCGTGCGTGCATTTTGCACCTCTGATTTGAGCCTCTCGATCTCTGTGTCCTGGTCCTCCAGCTGGGTTCGTAGCTGATTGGCTGCCACCTTCTCAGTCTCCACGATCTGAACCAGGTGGATGTATTTCTGCATCAGAACCTCGCGCTCAATGATGATGTCAGAGTAGCTGAAAACACAGGCCCAGTGCATGTCATGTGGATATACTAGAGCACACGTTGAAATACAGTAAGTCAAGCTGAAAACACAGTACATGTCATGTGGATATA
>JAODUK010000004.1:129999-161063 GCA_027564635.1 Typhlichthys eigenmanni | reverse complement strand
GTGTGTTGGAGCAGGGAGACATCTAAAACATGCTGGATAGGGGCCCTCCAGGACCAGGGTTGGGCACCCCTGGCCTATGGTGTTGGCTCATGCCCGCGGCCGGCTAAACTAGGCTTGCCTAGTTTTTATTCACATACTTGCGTAACTTGTATTTAATCATTAATAGATTCAGTTATGTGATCCAGTTAAGTGAAGGTGGAATAGTGGAAAACATGTGAAATTCCTGCTTACTGCTGGCTAGCGCTAACGGAGGTGATCCTTTGAACAGAATACTTCCTTTCAATGCAGCTCCTCTCTGGGCTGAGGAGAGGCTGCTAGTTTCAATAGCCCATTGTGCTGTTTGTCCTTGTTTCTTTCTACCAGACTGGGAAACATTGCTGCTTCATACGCTACAGCCTATGTAGCAGAGACAGGAATGGTCTGTTCCTGTATCGATTCATGGGAAACTACGCGGTTCATGTCAGGAACTGCCCTTGTGCTTGAAACCTGTGCTACAATAATGTTTTATGGGATGCATTTAAAAACATAAACGGTAAGCGCAGGTGGAGAAATATGCAACAAAAAACGAGGATTGTACATTTAATGGCCGTGGAGTTGAAAAAGTATTCCACTGTCGACACAACGATAAATCACTGTTAATGTTACTTATGAAATGACACCACCTTTAAGGCATATTAGCAGGCACTAGAGAGAGGGGCGGTCTTTTTGGTGTTGTGCAAGCAGGCATAATGAGTCTGTAATGGGTCCATTTTATGTTGAGATAACGCATTGTGCTGAAGACAGCCAGGCACGCAGTGTCAACGCGTGCCTGGTTGTCACTTTGTGGCTCTGAAAAAACCCGGGCTTGCTAAACTGCATTTTGAGTAAGTGGTGAACAATACTGTAAGTTAGTGTTACTACTGAACTAACAGTACTGCTGGATGCTGCTTTGTGTAATGCTGCACGCACACACACACACGTGAACACACTTCCTGGCCAGTGGAGTGCCCATTGGAGACCCAGGTGCACAGGCTCAACTAAGTGGCTGGTCCACACACTACTGGTAGAGTGTGCTCACATCATTGAGTGTGGGTAATCTTTTCATCTTGTTATCCGTGTACAGTAAGCATTTATGAGAGATGACCACCACTGGTTTGTGGGTGGCAACATTTGCCTCAGGTTCATTGCGGTCATTGCCAATGCTTCCACACACACACACACACACACACACACACACACACACACACACACACACACACACACACAAGTCCTGCATGATGAAGGCCAACTACATGATTCTCAATGGTCAATGGAAGGTATCACTGTCATTCACACCATCATCACACCTCATACTGTAGCATTGTGTCACATGATATAGCTTCAAAAGACTTGATATTCATCCAGTGGATAACATTTTAAAATGTGGGAATAATAATAATATAACGAATAGCAACAAAAACAAAAATTACAATACAAATAATGATTCTGTATTATTATTAGTAATAATTATGTTTTCAATTATTAAATATGATAATGCATCATGTCACATACCTGTGCTGTGTCAGGAATAGTCCTCCGGCTGTAGTCAATGTCCTCTCCAAGCAGGTGCTGTGTCTGAGCTGTGGCAACACAGCAGCAAGGCGAGAGCCGCAGTCAGTGATGTGATTCTGTGTCGAGGAAGTAAGTTAGCGCTCAAGTAATATGATGGTGTCGTCAGCCAGGTCGAAGAAACAATGAATTGGTCGCTAAGCAGCCACGCTCTGCAGAGAAGAGATGGATGTACAAGCGATGGATAGGAAGGGTAAGCTCTTTTATGTGATCACGTTCCTCTCTGTGAATCCTTATTAACCAACTATATAGCCTTAAGTCAGATTCAACAGAAAATGAATCAGCATAAACTAGTCCTTATATGTGTCAAGTGCAGAAACACACCACCAGATGCTTTGTCACCTATCAGTGCCATCTCTATGACAGCCATCAGCAAAGTAGAATGGCACAACTATGTAACGAAAGGCTATTACACATTGTGTGTGTGTGTGTGTGTGTGTGTGCGCGCGTGTGCGTGCGTGTGTGGTATGAATATATAATACAGAATAAGTGATTTGTTAAAGAATGGTTGAATAACTGACTAATGGAGTGATTCATTGTGGATTGAATGGTGAACACATGATGGTGTATGTAGGCTATAATTTAGTAATGACATAATAGTTTAATGACAATTAACAACACATTTTATTTATTTATTTGTTTATTTATTTATTTGACAGTGAGTTCTAAGATTGCGTTCCTACCTTTAATTTTTTATGTTGTTATGTTGGTTTGTTTACTTATTTTTATATTTAAATAGGAGTTTTTTTTACTTGATAGTATCCATAGTAACAACACTCTTGTCAGGACAGTTCCTAGCATTGCCACAAGATGTCAGTGTCTTACCTTGCTTGTTCTTTGCTCTCTACGTTTCTAGCACATAGCTAGTCTCGCTGAGCCATACCAGCCTTTCCTAACAGAAAGTCTGGGCCACGGCGCTGGCTAACTGCGTCAATCAGTACCCGCCTACTTGACATGCAGGGTATTTTGATTGACATGCACGACGACCAACTGCGTAGGCCTAACTTAATGACCAAGTCCGTCGTTAAACTTTCAATGAGGAACACTAAACAACAGACTCTGACTGTTTTACAGGCAGCCTATTGTAAATCTGAAAAATTAATGTCGAGGTATGCATCAGACGTTCAGCACACAGTTGATGTGACGTGGTGCTAATGAACGGAAGAGGCTGAGACTAGCACATAGCCTACCACGTGTGCCACTCATGAACCAGACACTGGTCATGTCACCAACAACATATCCCACTCAAAACAGGTGTGGGCAAAAGAGAAGAAAAAGAGCAAACTTAAGAATGTCAAGATATTTACCAGAATGTTCTGTCTGTGCTACATTTATTCGTGCTGCTGGTGTTTGATAACTGGAACTGCTGTCCATGGTACTGAAGTAGCCAATTCTTGTTTTGAATGGTAAACTAGCTGTTGGGGTTTTGTCGCCACGGTCGCCACCTGGTCGCCTGGCCCCGCCAGACAGACACAGCCACCATGCTGGTGGACCAATCAGGGTGCGTAGTGAGATGACTTTGAAGTCGCGTGTTTCGAAATAGTAGTAGAGCTAGATAAGGCGATCAAAACATTGTAGCAACGCCGATTGGTTCAGCGCTGTCCAATAGTTTCAAAATGAACCAGATTGTTTATCCATGCCAAGTAGCCTACAGGAGGAAACGCGTGCGGACGCATCCCAATGCGCGGCCAAACGTGAATATGGGTCTGGTTAGACCATTAGTTCTATGGTTGTGAAGAATTACTATTTTACACACAAAAAAACAAACATTAGTCTACATAATCTATTCAAAGATATTCGTTGTTCTTCTTTTTACTTTTTTTTTTTTTTGCTATGGATAAAAAATATAGCAAATCATTGTTAAACACGATGTCAATCATATCGTTGTTTTGTTGTGAAGACAGGCATATATAGTTAATTGATTTAAAACAGTTATTTTGTGATATAAAGTGAGCTATATTCCTCCTAGTCCTATTCCTTTGACACTATACATATGAAAGCTGGTTGTCACTTTAGCAAATATAATCGTGCATTGTATATTACAGGCTACAAATAATAATATTATAGGGAAGAACAGGAAACAAAAAGTAGGCATAGCAACCAATGTCAGCCAGTGGTCATGCACCTTATATGCACTCTTCACCCCAAAGGGACGTATCTTTATCTTCACTCCATGGCCTTCTACTAATCCACCACATCCTCAGGTGGGGATTCAACATACTTAGCCAATGGGGTCGATATAGGGTCTACTACAGTATCATGTTCGTGTTGCCAACGAATCATGTGCAGCTTAGCTCTCTCTCTCTCTCTCTCTCTCTCTCTCTCTCTCTCTCTCTCTCTCTCTCTCTCTCTCTCTCTCTCTCTCTCTCTCGCTCTCTCGCTCTCTCTCACACACACACACACACACACACACAGACACGACATCTGGCTGCATTTGTATCTACATGCACACAAACTGTAGTACTGAGCTAAAGCTCAATAACATCTGTTTGTACTCCGGATAGAAGTCAATACCAACTGACCCTTAACTGCACCATCAATGGGCGCTGTCAGAATTAAAAGTCAATCAAACGTGTTTTGTGTATTTGTATTTGTATTTTTTTATTTAATTAATTAATTAATTAATTAATTCATAATTTAATAAAAGTATTATTATTATTATTATTATTATTATTATTATTATTATTATTATTATTATTATGTAGGTTACGTATCTTTATCTTGTTAACAACAAGGGTAATTATAGAAATAATCCGTGCATGTGGTTATTAGCGTCTAAAATGGGTAAGTACTGGTCCAAGTCAAGTCATTAGCCTAATGATATTCCATTCAGTGGGCCGAATAAGATGACGTTTTTGCTAACAAGACAGGACACCCTTAAGTACACACGAGTGGCGCCTAGTAGCCCAGTGTCGATGCTCATGAAGCTTAGAGCGAGCTCTCTCTTTAAATTGGTGTCAAAGCCGATTAACGCTGATCTCGGTCGTGATTCTGTTATACAGTCTGTTCCTTAGATCTATTTTTGTTTTACGTCGCTAACGAACGATATGATAATAGTTCGCCTGTTATAGTCCTGTAGGCTATTTTGCTGATTTGATAGACAGCAGCCCGGATAGACAGTTACAGGCTTGTCTGGGTTCGTTTGTTAGTGAGTGATAAAAGTTTCTACACCGAAATCTAATCGCTTCACTGATTGTCTTGGCTTAGCAAAACAGTGAACCAATCTGGCAATTTACGCGTCGGTGTGGTGTATAGGCTAGCCTGAAGGTATCTGAAAACGTTTCCCACTTTATTTTGCATAAAGATGGACTACCCTCTTAACCATTCCCTCTACATATTTGGTGTGATGCTGGTGGTAACTATTTGAAATTGTGAACAGCAGGGCGCACATAAAATGCAGAAGACCGTGCGGTACAACGAAGGACACGCACTATATTTATCGGTTGTTGCGCGCAAAGAGGGCACGAAGCGCGGCTTCCTGAGCAAGAAGACCGCGGAGAACAGTCGCTGGAACGAAAAATACTTTGCTCTCTACCAGAACGTGCTTTTTTACTTTGAGAACGTGCAAAGCACCCGGCCTTCTGGGATATATCTGCTGGAGGGATGCACGTGTGAAAGAGCCCCTGCGCCAAAAGTTTCTTCCATCAGCAAAGAGCCCATGGATAAACAACAGGTAGGCTACGATATGTCCAATGGGACGTAGCTCAGACCAGGATTTATATATTCTAATAGACCTATTCTGACTGTATAATCTCACAAAGCAAATAACTGGGTTTAAGACGTGGACCTATACAGTAATTTACATGCAACCCACACGTGATAACGTTAGGCTTCTGTAAATATAATGATACCCACAACACAATAAGTAATTGCTTTATTGAAACCAATAGTCTTTTCATGCCATATTTTGCCAAGGTAAAGTCTGAATTATAACCATAAAATCATTAACATTTACACTTCCTAAACAAATGAGTGCATTTACCTTGTTTTCCAGACTGTTTTCAGCTCAAACCTCCAGTTGAGGTATAAAGGTTGTATGAGTTTTCTGTCCAGTCTCATCTTTGATCCCCAAACAATAACATCAACAGAAAAAAAGAAACAAGGGATGAAATATACACTATGTGGTTAATTTGCCCTCCATGTTTGTATGATGAAAATTGCACAACATAATGCTCCTTCTGTCATAAAATAAACATGTATGCAGCAAACTGTATAGTACTGTATAACATCAATGTACATATTCTTTACTTGATAAATCTAATATGTATAGTACTGTTTAACAGTAACAATGTACATATTCTTTACTTGACAAATCTAATATGCATAGTACTGTATAACAGAAACAATGTACATATTCTTTACTTGACAAATCTAATATGCATAGTACTGTATAACAGAAACAGTGTACACATACCTTACTTGACAAATATAATATGTATATATTACTGTATAATGATCTACATATTCTTAACTTGGCAAATCGAATATAGTACTGTATAACAGTATCAATGTACATATTCTTCTAATCTAATATTAGTATAGTAACTATAGTAAATAGGCTACATTCAGTAAATGCTCATTTTGACTTACTTGTGCCTGTAATTGCATGCAACAAGCTCACTCTACCATGACTGTTCTCATTTCTTGTTTATTTATCAGTTCCCTCACATCGGTGTAACTTTCACACAGCTATCACGGTTGAAAGCACTATAACTGTATAAGTTTTGGTGCAGGCAGTGCTTGTCCCTTTGAAAGACTCCACAACCAATACCTGGATACACTGTGATACAGACAATGTTTAAATAGTCCAATACCCCCCTGGATGAACAAAGATGGACGCTAGCACGATTCCAAAAAATGTATTACATTTGCATCCTCACTCTCTGACACCTCATAGGACGCCATGGTGACACAGGCTAGAGCCCATGTGTTTTAGCCTGCCTTGTGGAGCGGCCGCTCTCTGCATGGGAGGGGGACAAACGATCTCGGTCACATAAATGTCAATTTACAAAAATCGCAATACAATCACAAATCAATGCATGCAGCATAATAGTGTGAGATACTCGTGCTGCATTATTTGTAACTATCAAAATAACCAACACTGTAGATTCAAATTAAGCTACAGTATATTCATTATAAGTGTGTTTTTATAGGATATATTTCAGAGAGTTCAGGGAGAGAGCAACAAAAATATATATTAGCAGCCGGACTGGGTTGAGACTGAAGATGAAAACAGTACTACAGCTCTTTACAGTACAGCAGGCACGCACACACACGCAGACACACACACATAACAAGTTTATTCTCTCTCTCCTACAAAACAACATTACCCCCCACTCCCACCCTGTCTGTGTGTCTCTTGCTTTCACACAGGCATCCCCACCCGCCAACAGTAGAGGTCACTAGCATTAAGATAGAGCTTATGCAGTATGACAGCCTGACATTAAATTTACAGGGGGCTGTCCTGAGGTTGGATTAACATATCCCAGTGGTTTTAAAACGTTTTGTTCCACAACTATCTCATTTATTTATTTACACATATTATTATTTTTGAATTGTAATTCTTCTCTCTCTCTCTTTCTTTCATGCGTTCCCTTACATACAGGGTTCTAACCCACACATTGAAGCCACTGATCACTCAGCAACATAGTAGCTACCGTAGCTAGCATACAACAGTTTCAGTCTATATCAATACAGCTGAACATCTGTATTGCATGTTTCACTCTTGTGTAACATAATGGCAATTCAGTTGTGGTTTATCGTGATGATGATGAAAAGCATTTAAGATGATGACATTTGCAAGAAATTAACTAAAGATGCTGTGGTATATATCTTCCATGAAAACTCTCAATTTGTGAAGTGAAGGCACATTTACACTCATTATTCATGACAAAAACAAGACTCACAAACACATTGTTTGATCTCTGAATGATGAAGGGCACTCTTATCGATTGTGACAGCATGCAAAATCTAAAGCAAAATCTTTTTTGTATATATTAAAACCAGGCAAAACATCAGAGGGCTTCAAAGCAACATATTGCTTGACCCTAATTAGTGGTTCCATGTTTTGATGTTCACTGTTTTTCAAGCACTCAGATACTCTCTTATCATACTACACCATATGATATATATTATAGTCATGTCATATTGAAATAATTATACTGTCATTTTATCCATCAATCTGAATATCATGCTATGCTCTCCTGAATAGTAGCACTGATGTGTGCACAGTGTACGATATAAAAAGCAATACACAGATTTTTTAAAATTTCTCGTGCCTTTGATGTGATTCTGCTTTTATGACAATACTATTATACCCTATATTAATTTTTGATATTCTTGACTGTGGTAAAGTTATTGCTCTGTAATTTGCAGTATATGCCAGTTATTTTACTATTACAGTATCTCTAACAATGTTGAATAGGAACATAAACACACAATTTACCCAAATATGGTATTAGACAGCTTTTATTACAGAACATATTTAATTGATTTATTTCCATGTAAGAATGGACAACATTCTATTGTATTTTCTATACTGTATACTATAATAAATATAATATTCAGTAAAAGCCACTACAAATTATCCTGCCACTTGACTTATACAGAGCTGCCACCTGACAGTATGTCATATTATATGAATATAATATATATATATATATGTATATATTTCTATTATGTCATTAGCTCCCTCAGCCACACATCTTACTTTTCTGTCTAATATCATACTTCCGGCAACATATTCAATATGATTTTGCGCGACGTGATATTGCCATGACGATACTCAGTCGATATATATTGTGCACCCCTAGCTATTATGATATTAAACAAACTCTTATGAATGCTCTTGTTAATGTCTTTTTTTCTCCTTCCCTGACAGCAAGGAGGGATCTCTTATAGAGTGTACTCTCATTGAAGAACTGGATGCAAATGATGAGGACTGTAAGTACCAGGCTTTTAGTGTGGATTCTACTGTGTGTGTCTTTGCCTACGAAAATTACTATAAAAATATATTAGAATTCGTTATCAAATTTTTCATAGTACAAGCTTCTGCGAAAGTGGTTTCTTATACATAATGGTAATATAATATAAAATCTTCAAACCTATTTCCTTTGTTACTATGATATTTGTTGTGATCCTTGTTGAAAAGTCTCATAAATAGTGGATGACACTGTATATTTTACAACACGTTGTAAAACAACAGTGATTACAGTGTGATCTCACAAAGCAAGATGTTCAGGCACGACAAATTAACGCCAATTTGAGCTTTGTGCTTTTGTTTCCCTAGACGAAGTCAGTGATGGACAGACTACAGAAACCAGTTTCATCTGAAGGAAGGTTTAAGAATCTAAGAGAGACCCTCAAAAAGTAAGTAACGTAGGCTATAGTTGTACATAGGCGATCATTCTAGTCCTCATGCGTTGTTTACAATGTGTTGGTGCAGCTGTAACCCTCCATGTGTGCCATATCTGGGCATGTACCTCACTGACCTGGCCTTCATTGAGTAGGGAATGCCAAACTTCACTAAAGACGGCCTGGTGAACTTTTCCAAGATGAGAATGGTAAAGCATATATGATTTAAGTGAGCATATGTTGTACCTAACCCTTATTAAAGAGGTATAGCGTTTAGGATTTTGTGTAAATTAAATGTCAATTTTAAAACTGAAAAAAAAGAGAATGCATTTCATGAGAGCACAAGTGAACCAAGCAGATTGTTACAGCAATCACCATGACATCCCCTCTGAGGAATTCTACAATTCTACAATTCTGTATGAATGCCACTTGTGTTGCATCGCCCCGCCACCTTGTGGCCAGAATCACACACTACATTTTAAGAAGGTTTGTTGGTGTTTTGCTTTTCTCTTCAGATTTCGCACATAATCCAAGAAATTCGTCAATTCCAACAAGCACCATACAGGATAGACCTCCAACCAATGGTATCATTCTACTGTACTGTAATTCAGGACATATTCTGAACAAGTTAGGATGTACTGTTTACTCCCGCCTTCTTCCAGGTCATTCAGTTCCTATTGGATAAGACATTGGTGATGGATGAGGACACGCTCTACGAGCTCTCCTTGAACATAGAACCTCGTGTTCCTCCTGGATAATTAATAAAAATGTCACATTAATGTACACTTGTATAGGCTACACACATATACAGTATAGAAATATTAGTTATTATTCTGTTACTGTGCAAACTTAATTCAGGTCAAACTGTGCCTTCACTTCAGTAAAGATTTACAAACTCTAACATTATAGGTGTATATACCAATATTTGTAATATAAATCTGCAGAAAACTGCTAATATCAGTGTATATACCACTTGCTCAGGCAATTTAACAAGTTTAAAGAGAGACCCCCAGAACATTTAGTGAAATTCAAATTGCTGCTGCATAATATACAATATCTGATATCTGTCATTTGGTAAAACAAAAGGTTTAAAAACATTTTTTTTTACAACATACTGTAGACTACAGCAAAAAAAAAAAAAGGATTTCTAATTGCAATTCTTAGTCCCCTGTAAACAAACTTTTGTTTTAATGTATTTAGAGTTACATATTTGAAAATTTTCAAATTGCAATATTTGCATATTTGAAAATAATTAAAATTGTATCATTATTAATGACTATAGTATGTTTTCCATTTACAATTTTACTAGTTAATTAATTAATCAACGTGATTTAAATGTAGCATATACATAGTATTATTTATTTGTTTTGGCACAACAGTTAAAATTATTTGACTGTAAACTAGCCCTGTTTTTATACTATACGTTGGTACAATTACAACTGTCTTGTATTTTTACATTAAATTCCAACAGATTGTATAGATATACACTTATAAGTAAAATCACCTAGATATAAACATTTAGTTGTTGATTGATTTTCATTGTGTATGTTTTTGAAAGGGGTGTTTCAGTAGAGCTGATATACTGCCTATTGGAACCTGTGCATATGCTTATCAACTGGACTTCCAAGTTTCACAGTAATATTTATTGTTGTTGATATTGTCATGGATAGTTTTTCTATTTCTTTTTTCCCTTTTTCTTATTTTTTTTCAGTTAAACCATTTAAATCCACCTAATTGCAGAGGTTGTGATACAATAACATAGACATTCTGTTATTCACATTTTCATTTGAATGTACCTTACTGATTTAGATTGTAAGGACATAACGTGAAACGATCTTTTCACGTTAAAACGTGAAACTGTCTTATCACGTTATAACGTGAAACTGTCTTATCACCTTATAACGTGAAACTATTTTATCACATTATAACGTGAAACTGTCTTATCACGTTTTAACGTGAAACAATTCACGTTATAACGTGATACTGATCTTTTTTTTTTTTTTTTCTTACTTGGCAGCAATACGCTGCCGTAAGTATCAGACAATAAAAAAAAGAAAAGTGAATTACTATAATAATAAATAAAAGGACTCAGCTGCAGTGTGTAGAAAACAAAACAAATATGTGCAGAGGTCATATACTTTGTTTATAAAATACAATAAATTAACCTTACCTTATATTGAATATTAGAGAAGTAGTGGTCACGTACATGACTGTGTGCTTACTGCGCTACCATCCAGGTCAAAGTGGAGAGACGATGCTGAAGCTGCAGCCCTACATTCGGCTAACCATAAAAATGTGTTCTCCGTCCTTCATTGGTTTATAGTGGTTAGGTATTACTATATGATTGGCTTTCCGATTTTAATCCAACACTAGGGGGCGGGCACATAACGATATAGGAGCATGTAGGAGTTAGGACCTACGGACAAATATTCTTTACCAAGGAAGGCTAAAGTACTGTACTTCAGGTAGGCTGTTACCCTTTTTCAACTTTATTTTGTTTTGTGTATAGGTTTTAACTACTTCTAAACATATTCCTCGTCTTTCTTAATTTAAAGTATTTTCACAAACCCCTTCAATGCTGATAAATGTAATGCCATTCTGATCATGTGTTATGGCCTGAGTCCTAAATCTGACATATCACAATCGAACGATTTTCAAACAAATTGACGCTAAAACTATATTATAATAATATATTGTAGTCTATGTGTCAAAAAAGTAGCATACTTTTTGGAAAAGATACGCGTCCACTATTCTGTGGTGAATTAGATTTTGACATAATCCTATGATGAATATCATAATCCATGAGAAATCCCTTTTAAAGGTTATGGCAGGTCTACTAGGCCGGTCAGTTACTGTATTTCCTATTATATATTATAGTCATTATTATAATCGTTATTATTAATTTGAATTGCAATTAAATAAATTATATTTAAAAAATTATTTTGCGAACTGTATTTGCAGATGATTCGAGTAAGGATTTGTTTTTGCTAATCTATTATGCACAATGTCATTAGACAAATGTCGACGTTTTTAACATAATCGTGCAGCCCTTCTCTGAGTCGTGGTCTGGGTGGGTCGTGTGGTGACCGTTTCAGAATGTCACTGGTGTGTGTGTCACTGTGTAAGAGACGGTGTGAACCAAACTTTTGGCAGGCGAACACTACAGCTATATGTATTACTTTGACTTCGACCACTCCACGTGACTACTTAGGCCTACTTTTATATAAAACGAGTAGACTATACACAATTGTGCAGACTAAGCACATTAAGAGCACAATGGACTAATAAAAAGCTTTCAGTTGGACAGTAGACAAGTGCTGTTTCATCTTTCAATTTCCTACAGCATCTATATTTGGAAACAGTTTAGCATAAATATCTCACCAACTAGAGCCTATGACACAGTCAAGTCACCTTTATTTTGACCTATTCAGCCATAGGCTACTGCAAAAACTCTTCAAACTGTACCCAGATATAATCTTAGATATAACTTATCAAAACTGGGGAGGTGTTATAGTTCCATAATATGACATTTGACATAGTCTGTATAACCATGGTAATAACTTGTAACCGTGCTACTTGTATGTCTCCACCCTGCTGACAGAGAAGACTTCTTCACATGGCAAGCATGTTCAGCCGCCTGATTCCTGGCCGCAGCACTGCTGTGCTGTTGGCCAGCTTGGGCGCAGGCACCATGGCAACTGGCTTCTTGTTAAGCGACAATGGCAACCTTGCTGCTGACAGTAAAAAGAAGCTGTACCCACCCAGGTAGTATAACTCACACAGCTAATGTGCCCCAATATAGCCTGGTTGGTCATGTACCCTACTATATACCCTCATTCTCAACAAGCACTGGTGCCTGCCTGGATAGCAAATAACTGGCCAATCAGCTTCTGACTGAGTAGTTAAAGGTATAGTCAGCTATTGCAAGCTAATTGTACGCTAAAGCACTTTTTGTCAAATTCACCAAATATCTCCTCACATTTCGCTAGCTTACCGTTCTCTGTGCACGTTGAAAAAAGAATCAGATACTTCTACACAGCCACACTGGCTCCGTAAATAGGAACACAAACAAAGTAGCGAACACTGCTCACATCAGCAGAGCCGTAGTAGCCTACTACCAGTGTACTACACTTTGCTTAACAATGTGTTTCAATGTGCGGGGCGGTGCCGCGGAGGGATATTGTTTTGATTTGAGCTCAAAGTTACCAAGCGTTCTCGAGAATGAGTAACCCTGCCTTTAAGTTGATGAGGACAGCTAGATGAACCTGCATGTTCAGAACTAATACCAATAATTGATTGGTGGATAGCGGTCCAATCACCTTCTGATAACCTTGATTGGTATAAGGTCCAGCCTTTACTATGAAATGGAATGAATGGTACTGAATCTTGTGAGATGAGCTGCCATGACCTACACTTTTACCCATTTGTTGTTTCCAGATTTTATGAGAATTGCAAGGAGGAAAAGCTGTTGTGATGTGTGATATGATACTGTTTTAACACCTTAACAATCTATTTTATTCTATATCAGTTGCTTATTGCTTGCCTTACAGTATAAATTAGTAAGAAGTTGACGCTTACATATAACTTTAACAAATATTTTTGGAGAGAAAGATAAACACATGATGTTCCTTCAGGTTCTCTGGTATGTGTGGATCAATTCCTAGATAAGGTGAAACAGAACAGTCCTGATACATGATTCTCAGATATGTTATAGACAGCCTGTGAAGGTCACCTGTTCATGGCATGAATTATAGAGTGTGGGAAAGCGCTCTGTGGAAAGCCTGACTAGGTGACCTTACCACTAATTCTCTCAGGTTTCATCTGTACTATCTTTTACTTACTTTCTCTCCCCTCTCTCTCTCTCTCTCTCTCCCCTCCCTCTCTTTTCCAATCTAACACTTTTTATCTCTCTCTCATACACACACGCACGCACACACACCCACATGCAAATATTCAGTATTTTATACACAAAACCTAGTTTTAAATATAAAAACAAATATCTCTGAAAACCATTGCCCATCATGCACCAGGATCATGCATTGTAGCAGTGTCCATCATAGCTATGGCTAATAGCTACAACGTAACAAGTAGGCTACGTTAGTGTAATGTAGCCTACTTGGTTACAGACCCCCACCAGTCATTCATTGTTATGAATTGTTGTGAATGCTACACATGTCTGGGTTCCCTCTGATATTTTGGTTAGGGCACTGCAATCTCTCCAGTCCAAATGAATGCCATCCACTTCTGTCTTAAAGTACCAGTAGTTTTTTGTAAGACATAAAGGCATACGTTATCTGAGTTTCTGGTTTCTGCTACTACTAACAACTTCACGACGAAGTTCAACGATGTGAGTAGCTTCTCTCCTGTCCTCATCCTAGACTCTTAAAACATGACTAGGAGCTAGAGTCATGTAAATTATATGGGAAGCCCGCCTCTAAGTAGTCAGGATTGGTTCCTTGTTATTGCTACATATAATGAGCAGGCATATTTGCTTTTTCACGTTGTCATTGGTGCACAGCATATTGAAAGTATAAATGCTCTGGTTTGGCGTGACTTTTATTTAGCTAATGAATAACACAAAACACCATATTGAGGTGGTGGGAGAGAGACTCTCATCCATGTTGGAGCTCGTCCCACCCCCTTCATGGGACACTTACCTCAATGAAAAACTCCTTTAGTAGCAGACTGATACACCCAAGGTGTGGGAAGGAGTGATTAAGAAGATCTGTACCGTTTGTTGGAATTTTAATCTCTTAACTGCTAACGATTTATTATTTGTTTTTACTGTTTATCCCCTTATTTACTACTGTCCACTTTGCTGCTGTAATATACAACATTTCTAATTTATGGGACAAATGAGGCATAAAGGCATACATATAATCTAATCTAATCTAATATGAACACATTATAAAGGTAAAAAATATGATTTTCACCGGAAAGGGTCTTTAAAATTACAGTAATGACATAGACAAATCAAATGTTGTACCATTACCAAACATTTATTTTAATTGAAGCTACATTTTGTTACAATGGCATAACAACATTATAATGTTACTATTATTGACTAAAAAATCTTGGTACTTTATGTGATCCATTAAACCCAGTATATTTGATATGACTGTATACTTTGGAGCTCATATTTATGTCTTATTACTATAGTGCGGACTTCCCTGATCTGAGGAAGCATAACAACTGCATGGCTTCGGTTCTGACGCCAGCCATCTATGCCAGACTGAGGGACAAGTTAACCCCTAACAACTGGACCCTGGATCAGTGCATCCAGACTGGGGTAGACAACCCCGGACACCCTTTCATCAAGACTGTGGGCTGTGTGGCTGGGGATGAGGAGAGCTATGAGGTAGGCCTACAAAATGTTCACTATTCACGTTCATACGTTTTATGTCACTAAAGTCGGTTCAATGAACTAAAATAATTTAAAGGTAAACCAAGCAATGTTTTTGACCAATAAAAAAAAAGAAAAACACCATAGAAATGTACTTTCTTAAATATGTTTTAATGATGTACACTCACATTAGGTGGTCTGCTGCTGTTTTGGTGCAAAATGTGATTTAAAAAATGTGATTTAAACTTGATTTTTGTCACATTACAGTCGTGATCGCCAGTTACAGTACAGTTAGAGTGAGCAGTATTTAGGTAGCTCAAGAATACTTGCCCCTTTTCCTATGTCAAATCCAGGATGTTTCAATTGAGCATCAAACATATCTAGATCACTAGGTTACATTGCCCTCTAGAGGCCATGTAGCAAACTCATAGTTTGTCACAGATAACCAAGAAACTAAAACATAATTCCTACATGTTGTCCAACATTGTATGCTTCCTACAGGTGTTTGCTGACCTGTTTGACCCTGTCATCAAAGACAGACACAATGGCTATGACCCCAAAATCATGAAACACCCAACAGACCTGGATGCCTCCAAGGTAACAGTGGATCATCCATCAATGTTGTTTTGACAATTTGTAAGTGAACATATTTTTGGTTTATTTGCCCGTTTTCTTATCTGCCTGTCTGTCTCTATGTCTGTCTGTCTATCTCTCTGTCTCTGTTTCCCGGTCTGTTTGTCTTCCTGCCTCTTTCCCTCTCTCCATATCTCCTTGCCTTGTCTCTCTCTCTCTTTCTCTCTCTCCTTCTCTCTCCCCTTCTCTATATCTCTTTCTCTCCCTTTCTCTATTTTGTTATCTCTCTCTCTCCCTCCCTCTCTCCATATATCCTTACCTTGTCTCTCTCTCTCTCTCTCTCTCTCTCTCTCTCTCGCTCTCTCTCTCTCTCTCTCTCTCACCCTCTCTCCATATCATATAGCAATCTCTCTCTCTCTCTCTCTCACTCTCTCTCTCTCTCTCTCTCTCTCTCTCTCTCTCTCTCTCTCTCTCTCTCTCTCTCTCCCTCCCTCTCTGTCTGTGCTGCAGATCACCAACGGCATGTTGGACGAGCGCTACGTGCTGTCGTCGCGCGTGCGTACGGGCCGGAGCATCCGTGGCCTCAGTATGCCTCCTGCCTGCTCCCGCGCCGAGCGGCGGGAGGTGGAGCGGGTGTGTGTGACGGCCCTGGCCGGCCTGAAGAGAGACCTGGCCGGCCAGTACTACAGCCTGGGGGACATGACGGAGCAGCAGCAGCAGCAACTCATTGACGTGAGCGCCTATGGGAACCTATGATGCTGTGCCACTTCAGCTGTACTGTCACATACTGTAGAGCCACAGATTCACAGGTTACATAAACTACGTATAAGGTGGGACAATTGTGAGTGTATTTTCATGAGCCACATATCATATTGTCTAGCGCCACTCTCTCTCTCTCTGACCTATAACCTCTGACTCATTCACGCCTCCACACCAAAGGAGCACGTCTTGTTTGACAAGCCCGTGTCTCCCTTGCTCACTGCGGCTTTTATGGCCCGCGACTGGCCAGATGCCAGGGGGATCTGGTAAGGCCAATGCACTACTAAGATACAGCATGTACACATTACAAACCGCCTCAACTGTCTGGTGCCTGTGTCCCGCCGTAGCGACTGTAACTATGAACTACCTAACCTTCCCTCGTTGTTGAATTATCTGGGCCTTTCTCTATGATCCTCGTTATTGTCCAAGTTATTGCCGTAAGGTGATTCATCTACCTAGTTTTGGATTATTCCTCAATGTGACCTTTCCTGCCTTGTTCCACCTGCCTATAGGACCACTTCTTGTTTGACAAGCCTGTCTCGCCCTTGTTAACTTGTGCCTTTATGGCCAGAGACTGGCCAGACGCAAGGGGCATCTGGTAAGAGCTGGTCGGCTCGCTGTATGTAGCCTAACAGACCGTTAGCTTAACAGTTAACACCATCGCATGTACTGTATGCTAGCTAGGTGACCGTTAGCGTAACAGTTAACACCATTGCATGTATACCGGGTGACCGTTAGCTTAACGGTTAACACCATCGCATGTACTGTATGTTAGCTAGGTGACTGTTAACGTAACAGTTACATAACACCATCGCATGTATACCGGGTGACCGTTAGCTTAACGGTTAACACCATCGCATGTACTGTATGCTAGCTAGGTGACTGTTAGCGTAACAGTTACATAACACCATCGCATGTATACCGGGTGACCGTTAGCTTAATGGTTAACACCATCGCATGTACTGTATGCTAGCTAGGTGACTGTTAGCGTAACAGTTACATAACACCATCGCATGTACTGTATGCTAGCTAGGTGACTGTTAGCGTAACGCCAGGATAATCAAGAAAGGACATGCCAGCATGTGCATGCATTGGTTTCATAGCATAGCGTGCGTGGGTAGCGTAGGTAGAAAGATACAGATTTTCTTTTGAAATATACCCTTTTATATATTTTTACTGTATAATGGTCACAGCCAGCCAAGGCAAATTAGGAAAGGAAACCACTTTTTTATATTATGCTAAAACAGCTAACTTTGAAAGAAGAATGTGTATGTGTGTATGTGTTCTACTGTAGTCTACATACCTCTCTGTAATATGTATCCATTAAATGTTGATATTGTTTGTTATAGCATGCAACATGTATATCTTATATGGTAGATAAAAAATGCTTGCCAAAGTCATTCAGGTCTGTCTGCCTGTGTGTGCTTGTGTGACTTTTCATGCACAAAGCTGCCTAACCTCCTTTCTGGTGTGTGAGCACACACACGTGAACAAAACAGCTTCCCTATTTACAGGACAGTCGGTGTCTTACGTGGCTCTCTCTCACCACAGGCACAACAATGAGAAGACCTTCCTGATCTGGATCAACGAGGAAGACCACACCAGGGTCATCTCCATGGAGAAAGGTGGAAACATGGGGAGAGTGTTTGAGAGGTTCTGCCGAGGATTGCTACAGGTACACAGTACGGTGACCTGATGGAAATCTAATACGACATGTTATCTAATGTTATTATGAAGTGGTTCTCGCACGCACGCACGCACACACACACACACACACACACACACACACACACTAATAAAGCCTGTATTTCTGAGGGCAACTGTGTGAACATGGTGTACTGCAGGTGGAAGGTCTGATCAAGGAGAGAGGCTGGGAGTTCATGTGGAACAAGCACTTGGGCTACATCCTGACCTGTCCCTCCAACCTGGGCACGGGCCTCAGGGCTGGGGTGCACGTCCGTCTGCCCAACCTCAGCAAGGTGACAGACGCACAGACAAACCTCTGTGAACACTCACAAGGCAACATTGCTAATATACCGACAAGACCATGCTTTGCCTTTAAATGGAAATAAATATGGCTGTGTTACTGTAGTATTGTAGTATTACAGCATATTGTGCGTGTTCTACTTGTTGACTGTAGGACGCACGGTTCCCCAAAATTCTCCACAACCTGCGGCTTCAGAAGCGAGGCACCGGAGGTGTGGACACTGCGGCCACAGGAGATACCTTTGACATTTCCAACAACGACCGTCTGGGAAAATCTGAGGCAAGGATCCATCATTCCTTTACTGTTTTGGAAACTACATTGCAGTTCAATAAAAATAAGTATAATAATACATTTGATTTGGGACGCCTTTCTAAACACTCAAGGACATCTTACATTGCAAATACATTGATATAAAACAGTTGGCTTAAATAAACATACTATAGTAATAAACATTTTATCTGAGAAATATATACAAAATAAAACGGGAGAGTGGAACAAAGGGTCAGACGTCATCGGCAACTTTGAAGAGGTGGGTTTTGAGGAGCTTAGCAAACGAGGTGACCATGGTGGCATGTCGTATGTGCAGTGGAAGCGTGTTCTGACTAAAAACAAAACAAAAATAGAAATACTGTTTATAGTAATATCCAAAATGTTAATTGTTCAAGTCTGGCAAAAATTAACCTAGGTATTTTAACTACATTTTCAGTTTTTCAAAATGTTTGTGGTTAGAAAATGTAACGGATAAGCGTCACAAGGACCGCTGACCCTATTACAGTAAAAACAAACACCAGTGTGTAGGGCAGAGCAGAGTCAGGGCGCTTGGTGTGCGGAGCTCCCTACAGGAACACCAGCCATTTTATTGTGCCATGCAGAATCCAGTTATGGATTGGTCTGTAGACAGTGCCCACACTGTTTGGTTGTGGGATTTGTAGAACCTGATAAAGCACTTACATCATGTATGTGTGTGTGTGTGTGTGTGTGTGTGTAGGTGGAACTAGTGCAGCTGGTGATTGACGGGGTCAACTACTTGATTGACTGTGAAAAGAAGCTGGAGAAAGGCCAAGATATCAGGGTCCCTGCCCCCATCTCTCAGTTCAAGAAATAAGCATGTGATAGAACAGCATCCTCCTCAATGCTCCATGTTCAAATCCTGGTACACACCCAGCCCTGTTAAATAACATCTACTGTTACTTTCTGCTTCATTTATATTTATTCAGCTTAATGTAATTGCAAAATATTGTGTATCAAATCTTAGACACAACGTCAGACCAATTACAATAAAACCTATACTTTATTTAACACGTTGGTTGTTTTCTAGTTATTAGTGTGTTTAGGTAATTGAGTATTCTTACTACTTTTCCTTCTTGCTCATTTGTATTTTTTTAATAACACCCTTTTGGCTTATTTTTTCACACCACCTGATGCTGCTTGTCTGATGAAGCCTCGGGGGGGCAGCAGAAACCTGAAAAAACAATAATATGGAGACAGACGGGCTAGTAGTTCTTATATAGTATTATATATAGTTATATGGCTAGGACCCATGAATGATTAAAGATTAAGTCTTAATTCACAATGTATTAAATTAAAGGTGCTCCAGTTATTATATTATTCATAATAAAAAAATGTAATTCAAAAATGTAAAATAAAAATTCCAAGTGGTCAGCATAGAAAGGATGACAATTTGACAATTAGGACAGTAGGCAATTATTTTTGGGCTATATATTGGCATGCACAAATGCTAATTATGTGATAGCGATATGAATATCTGCATGCCTTGACTGCAACCTCACCAAGATTTGCCATTGCAGCTAAGACCTTTTGTATTGCACTAGCTAAAGCCCATTCAAATGACTATAAAGGCCTATACCAGCATTTGTATTTATTGTTAAATGGTCTATATTATTTTGTGAGCTTGTTAATTTCATGTGTCAGTGTGTAGAGATGTGCAATCATGTATGGTACAATGATGTAATACCTTTTCAGTAGTGATGATAAGTGCTGATTGAGATAACATAGATAGATATTTCCAAAGATTCCCTCTACTGTTTTCTTCATGGTTACACAAATCCTACAATTTGGTTGTGTTGTGTGCAAGATTGACAGTACAGTCTGCATCCACTGAAGGGGAAATAGCTCCCTTTGTCAAATTCTCATTTGGAGGTGTGTACAGGCCTATTTGTGATGGAACATATTATGGCTCAACAAACATACAAACTTGAACGTATACACAGAGGGGGTTTACGACTGTATTTTATTAAACCTTTATTTTACCAGAAGACTCATTGAGATACAAATCTCTTTTTCAAGAGTGCCCTGGGATATTTTACTCATGCTCAAGCATCATGATTCGTCTTGTGTTTATGTAGTATTGAGTGTTGTACCATGTTGTTTTCCAAGCTTTAACAAAGTTTAAACAATGCAAAAACCTAATGTTACAGCACACAAACATGATTGAGTTAGTAGCCTATGGCTGGGCTGGTTCTGTGCGTGCTATACATCGTATCCAGTTATTTTTGACACCCACCCTGGCTCCTCGCAGCTGCCCACACTTCCGTGTGTTGTGTTTCAGACATCAACCGTGTGAGCTGCAGATCATTTGAGTACCACAATACAATTGACGAGAGCACCTTTAAAGTTGTATTATGATTTGACTCAAAATACACATTTACACAAGAAACAGTGTTAAAGCTAGTGCAAAGCAGTTGTAATATATTTTTGGATAAAACCGGGTGTTTAACTTGATATTTTCATATACTATCTAAATTTTGCTTTAGAGGAGAATATGGATGGGCCATTGGCTCATTGTTCGCCGAGCACACAGCAGGGAGACCGCACGCCTCTCCCCTCAGTACAGCTGCAGGCTCTCGGCTCTCCTCGCTCCCCTTTCTGTTGGCGCAGGCGCGTTGCCTCCTCTGTGCGCTCTACTGTTTGCATTGTGTCTGAACTGCCGGCGAGCTTTAAAATTATTATACCCACCGCGGCAATGTCGGGTAGGTCGGTCCGAGCAGAGACCCGGAGCAGGGCTAAAGATGACATCAAGAGGGTTATGGCCGCTATTGAAAAAGTTCGAAAATGGTAAGAGAAATAAAAATCCCCCTTCGTTACCTAACAAGAGAAAGGCTTGCTTGTTGGGGGAGGAGAGGGAACGAGCCAGAGTGAATAGGGATGAAATTGATAGAAAGAGCATTATGTGCCGAATTTACGGATGTACTTGCATCTCAGGTGCACTGGGGCGCACTTGTGCACCGCGTTACCCGGTACATGAGACAGTTTCGACAGATTTGAATTATTTTCGCAAATTGTCGGCAAGGGTTTAACCCAGAAGCCATTTCGATGCAGTCACATGAAGCCATTCCTTTCTCTTGCCTGCTGTTGTGCTTGTATTACAGGCGGCTGTTCGAGGCTGTAGGGCGAACTAATCGTTCAATAACACTTGCTTGGAAACAATATTACGACGGCGCTAGTGAGTCAGAGTAGTTTAGTCCGTGTGGAGTTTTAAATTCAGCGCTTTGAGTCGCCCTTTAGGTCGAATAGAGAATTCGCACGGTGGGGGTTGGGAGAGGGAAGTAAGCTACTGTAGTGCATGGCTGAGCAAGCAACGACTCAGTTTTGAACATTTGACTTATAAAGTCCAGTTTTTTATATTTTTATTCAAGAAATGTATAGGCTACAATGTTTAGTTCAATCTTGGAATATATTTTAATTTTATTTGTTTAGATAAATAATTGAATCATCACTAGATTATTAATTGTTCTATAATAACGTGACCTCTGGCACCAAAACAAACGTATAAAAACGTGTAAAGGGCTTTTGAACCAACAATGAAGCATAATTGTACAGAGCGTTAGTGTTAGGCTATTAGAGTAAGTAAGTACGCTGGGATTTTTTTTCTACACAGGGAAAAGAAATGGGTGACTGTTGGAGACACGTCCCTTCGTATCTACAAGTGGGTACCAGTAACAGAGCCCAAGTCAGATGATGTAAGTATTTAGAGGGGAATGCATATAACTACTGTGACCTATTAGTTGTAACTAAGCTAACGTGTCTAATAATTCCTCCTTAAAACATTTGTAATAAAACCTGCTATTTGTACACAAACTAAAGACATGTTGATAGTAGCCGACTAGAGAACCCGCAGACCTTAGCAATGCATTATTTAATACTAATTACATTACACTACAACACATTATTATTATTATTATTATTATTATTATTATTATTATTATGTTGTTTTTATTTTGTCATTTGAAAGTTAGTATGCTAGAAGTACTTTTTATTTAGAAAAAATAACACATCTCATTTGGTTTAGAAAAACAAGAATAAGAAGAAGGGTAAAGATGAGAAATATGGCTCAGAGTTGACTACACCAGAGAACAGCTCTTCGCCAGGAATGATGGACATGCACGGTAGCTCTTTGTTGTCAAGTGCTGTAAACTCCTTTAAAATATTGTATGCTTGCGGTGGGAGGAAACCCAGAACAGTTGATTAACTGCCTGTTTGCTCTGTCCAAACGGCAGATGACAACAGCAACCAGAGCTCCATTGCTGACTCATCTCCAATAAAACAGGAAAACAGTTGTAGCACCAGCCCAACCCAAGATCCTTCCGGGGTGTCGCACCGTGACAACGACACTAAGAATGACCAGAGCCCAGACAGCAAGAGGGGTGAGAGAGAGACACACACACACACACACACAACTAATGAGAGGAAATTCAGCTGTACTCAAACGTGACCCAGCATTTTGCTGAAAAAGCTCCCAGTCCACAAAGCGTGGGCGGTGGTAGGGGTACATAACAGTGTGTGTTTCCTGTAGGGAAGAATCAGAGGGCTGTGAGCAACTGAGTGCTCTGGTGTGGCAGAGATGTGCACTATGTTTCAATAAAAATAACTGTGTCATTCTGGTCTCAGCCACAAAGGAAATTCCAGACGAATTGAGGAATGTGCCTTTAAAGCTTGAACCATTGCTGATGTATGGTGGTTTTTGTCCAATCCTAGTTCCAGTCAGTGTTTTTCTAGACCTTCGATGTCTACCAAATGCAGCCACAGTTCTTGCTAAGAACAAGAGGAAGTCAGGGTAAAACCATGATCTTGAAGTTTTCCATTAAATTCTGAGGCATTCAGCAGCAGTTTGTTGTGCCTGTTCATTCTCCAGTTTGTTTCCTATGTTGTTTAGCCTGCCTTTGTGGTTGAAAGGATAATTAAGGAAAATAAATGGATAGATCCTCCTAAATTGGTATACAAAGTTTTAACTTGTCTTGAATATGGTTTTAATCTTCAAAATTCCCATTGCTTTGTTTGGAAATGCTGGGGTATTTATTAACCTCAAAAGTAATGGTAAAATAATCTGTCATGTGTTTGTCATTCTCATTAAGGTAAGAGCAACCCTTCTTCTGAGAGCTCAGACAGAGCAGAGAATGCAAAGAGAGATGGTCTCTCCTCGGGGGACAAAGACTCTCCTGACAGCAAAGCCACTCAGGTATGGAGCAAACAAAGCTTGAAGTACCAATGAAATCGTGAAACCATACTACATCTTATCACTTTAATTTATTTAATGCTTATTTCAATTGTAACATAGTGCACACGTCCAATTCAACATGAGCCGTTCCGTACTGGGAGCCACATTTCTTCCATTTTGTATTCAGTGTGATTATAGTCTTGATTATTGATCTTTTTAAAATGTTTGTATTAGTTGTATGCATCTTTGCACAACTATATGCATTGTATAAGTCTTCTAATTCATTTGTTAGGACCTTGATGAGGAGGCGCCACCCAGCAAAAAAAGCAAAGCAGAGTCCTCATCTCAGGACTTTGAGGAGAGTTAAATATTTAAATATTTTAAATAATTTCTCTCCTTCATCCTCCTCTCTAGTCCCCCTCTGTACCTCCCTTCCATTGACCCCCAAATAATTTGGGGGCGGGGGGGCAATGGGCACAATGGTTCTCAATCCTCCTCCTGGTTCCTCCTAAGCCCCACATGCACGGTAATGCCACAGGGAGACATGGACATCTCTCTGGTCCTCCAAACCCCCACCAGTCCATCTCTGCCACAGAGGGAGCGGATAGTACCTCTGTTCTCCACTTTCCCTCTGTGCTTCCTTCAAAGTTCTCAACACGCGACACTAATGCCAAGAGAAGCCACTGGACCCAGGCTGCAATCCCCTCTGTGACCAGGGGTGGTGCTGCCAGCTCAGGCCAGAAGACAAAACACTGACCTGCATCTGTGACTAGAACGATGACACTGAGGATTTGACGACGAAGTCGAATGAATTCAAGTGAAAGCTGGAAGAGGTTGACCCTAGACGCTGGTCTGAGACCTGTTTTTATACGTTTTACTCTTACTGGATTAGCTTGTGATACAGAGGCTAACCTGGTCTGAGATCAGTGGCTATGGATAACCTTTACCTAACAACTGCATGGTCTAAATTCTCCAAATTTGCCTCCTGTTAGGCTAATGTTCTGTTTGTTCTGAAAATCTTTAGGGTTTATTTCTCAGGAGGGTCGATGCACTGTTAATGGTATTTCACAGTTGATCACAGATAGAATTGCTGCTGTAGTAGATGTGTCTTTTCTCTGTCCATGGAAGTTATTCATTCACTTGTTTTGACATAGCATGTATATGTAGAAGACAACGACACTGGCACAGTAAAGCCTTTTTTGGTGGATGGTAAAGACAGGCGTAGTTGGCATACAGTAGGTTCCGAAGGTGTGCCTTGTGTTACTACAATTTCACATACGTTTTAGGTCAAGCAGTTTTTACTTACACCTTCGGTGCCATGTTTTGTTTGATTGTTTGTTCTTTGCCTTATTAGTGTCACTAAGGAGTTTAAGTTATGTTTTTGTTATATTCTGCCGCTAGAACACTACCCCTCAGTTATGACATTTTCACTCTGTAGATTTATATTTTATTTTTTTTCCCAGAGTTGAAATGCGCTGTTGCTGGTACCAGTTTGGTTCACAATAACTTCTTATTCATATAAATGTTCTGCATATAACTACGTACTCCTTACCCAAATTTTTTTTTGTTTGTCGTTGTTGTAGCTCACTATAGGCGGTCCAGTCTTTTAACTGAAGCATTGGTTCTAGTCCTCTTCCAAGGTGCTGTCTGTTAGTGGATTTGTCATTGATATCAATGTGTGATGAACTTGAACTGAATAGCAAGGATTCAGACCGTTGACCTCAAAATAATACAACCTCAACCTAACATGTAGTCACAGCAATGAATATGTGTGAATAATCAAATGATTTCCAGCCGATTGCCGTAAACCAATGACTTAATGTGGAGGATAAACAGGTGTACTCATTGACAGAATAACTTGATAAGCAAATCACCCCTCACATGGATGAAGAGAAAAATCTAAATTGATTAGAGGATGGATTAGCATATACCTCATTCCCAGTCCAGCAGTGCTGGTACTTAAAATGCTATGTATTGACATTAACCGTTAGACACATGACATACTCTGTTTAAAACATATTCTCACTTATGTTGTAGCTTTCACCTGATTTGAGCAGCTGCTTAATGTTTGCTCAAAATTGTTTTAAAAAAAAAAAAAGTGAGATTTGAATCCTGTACGTTATTCATGGGACCATGTTGTTTCACTTTAGAGCTTGTACAGAGTTATGGTTTGGTTTTGACTTATTTATTCCATCAGTAGTGCTTGGTTTTTATCATGTCCAATGGTTGTTTTCTTAATAAAAGTCACAAAACATTGTCTTTTCTTGAGCGTATTAGGTTAATCTAAGAATGAACCAGGCCTTCTCTAACACTTTTGTTAGAGAAGACAAAATCAAAACTCTTTAAATTTACTGATAATATAAATATTCAAATCTGATAAAGGTTACTCATAAGAAATGTAGAACTGTTTGTTTTATAGCATTTCTATTGGACTCAGATTGGACTGGAGTATACAGTAGTAAAACCGTTACATTTACAAGTACACCCACATCTGTAAAGAGTACAGGAACACTGTAACATTGTCAATAAAACTAGATGTTTTCTTAGTGTTGCATACAAAACTACTTTCTACTAAAGTAGAAAGGACACATCTATCTATGCAAGGGCATTTGTGTTAAAATATTTACCAAACAATTAAACTCATCAACTTAAACGTTTCCACAGCAGCAAAGGAATTACTACCAGAATGTATATATTCTGATTATTTACAGAGACAATTGTCAATGGTTAGTGAACTAAATTGTTACATTGATAGATTCAGTATGACCAAAACTTGTGCTTAAGATTACAATGTTTCAAATACTCATTGCTATACAGGTATGCATCATGTTAAAGGGACATCCACGATTTGGTGTCGGGTGCTTCGCTAGTGGTAAATACTAGTGCTAAAAACATTTTGGTAGGAAGCTTATGAGTGCATGCCCCTATCGCACCTAGGACTCTTCTCGAATCCTCCCCCACAGCCATTTGCACATTTATGCATAGTTGTTTTTCAGACATAAAACAGTAAGCTGGGTAGGACATTGGGGATTCTGGAAGGACAAAAAATGCAATTGAGTGTACCTTTAAAAAGACAATATACTGTATATAAAATCCACAAATGGGAACATGCGTTTCTCACTCCAATCACTAAAATCAAAAACCTAAAGCAAGTCTTTATCGTGAATTCAAATTTGTGATAAAGGCTTGCTTTAGATTCTTAATTTTATCCAAGGATATATATTTAAAGTGGACAGTGCAATACAAGAGGCCTATTGATTTGGCATATCGCCTATAACATTAACATTATGTGTTAAAACCATTTTGCTACAACAGGTCTATCAATTACACCATGCCCAGTGCTAACCAGATCCCTGTGTGGTCACTGTTGAAAACAGTCAACCTCAAATTTACAAACAATACATTATATTAATGCAGCTGCTACTTTATCTCCCGCTATTACAAACCTTCAATAAAATATTACAACAGCCATGTTCTAGTATATTATGCAAAAGTGCACAATAATTGCATAAAATATTTTTTATACAAAATGTGCTTAGATGTACAAAACATTTTATACTGTGATGGTTAAGCCGGTGCTATTTTATAGTTTACTTAAGCCACGTATTATGTACGTCAAATGCATTTATTTAACGAAGTTACACAAGATGAAAACAGGCTGTTGTAATTTTTTACAAAATAACCTGACTGTTTCTAGTTTTTAGCCTTAAGACTACTGGAATGTTCCACAGTAGACAGGAATGTGTCAGAGGCATTAAGGCTCATGTTAATTTGCCTTTACGCTGTAATAAACGTATTTTCTTCTCGTTCAGCAACAGATAAAGCCAACCAGGACATACATTTAGAAAAACTATATAACATGGCAAAACCACATCAACAAACAATAATATTGCACTAAAGCAGCACATTTAGACAAGCATTCTTCATTGTATTCATCTCAGGACAAAACACAGTTTTTGAGATGTAGAGATTTTACATAAGGATAGATGACAATAATATTTATAAATATAATATAAAAATACATATGGAAAATCTGCTGTTTGCCTGTGCAGGGCCTAGAGTCAGGGCCAGTAACAGGACTAGGACGTGTGGTACTGGAGTTACAGAAGGGAGGCTTGTGCTCTAGGATATAGCAACGTGTGGAAATGGATCTAGAAGGTCTGGTCATCATTGCAGGAGTCCGTGGCGTGTCCGAAGGCCTCACAGATGTCACAGTAGGGCCTCTCATCCGCAGGGTTGCCGTGGTAGGTGGAGTGGGGGACCGAGTCGGGGCTCTGGGCCTGGGTGGGACAATCCTCTGTGTCGTGGAGGTCAAAGCAGTCACAGATGTCACAGAACAGGCGCGGCGTAGCTTTCTTCTCCCGCTTTGACATGCCCTCCTCCGCCAACCTACAGGAGAGGAGTTGGGAATAATGGGACAAGAACTTTAGGTTCCTTTTATTGTCCTTTTGCTTGCCTGCCTCATACTACACCTTTACACAAAGAAAGCAGCACACTAATATAGTTTCTGACTGTTGGGAACCAGCCAAGTCTAGGGCGATTTTTTACAGATTTGACACAGAGCCATTTTCAGACTCTAAAAAAAAAAAATCCAGATTGGTACAAAAAAAAAGGAACTTTGTCAATATTAACACCAGCATGTATGTGTCTCATCGCAATGCAGTCGAATTATTTAGTTATATAGCTCAAAAACACAATTTAGGGAGCAGTTAGTTTGCATGCAGTACTCTGAACCTCCACTGGGGGTAGTCACACACTGATCTGCCATAGTCCACAGGATCCCATTAAACAAATAATGATCATTATCCATCACTGCCAGCTGTCTACCGTACTGACGTCATACTGTATGTGTAACCTTACCCGTCTGTCCCATCGTTGCCGTTGAACTCCGCCAGAGCCAACTTCTTCAACTTCACCTTCAGCTCCTCGTTCTTCCTCTGGAGGTCTACGATGACACTGTTCAGGAAGTTGATCTGATAGGAGTCCAGCAGACAAAGGTCACTGTTGTGGAAGCTCTATAGTGTATATTATATGAATATACAGAGAAACATGAATGTGTTTCACCAAAATGCACTAGAGAGGCGTCTTACCTGCCCCTCAGCAAAATTCTTCTCCTCCCTCAACTGGTCCAGAGCTGAATCTCCTGCAGCAAAGACAGAAAACAACCAGACAATAGATTAGATTACTGGATGTATAGTCTTCATAGCAAAAAACCCCAAACAAACAATAATAATAAAAAAAAGGTAAATTGTAAAATAACTAAAATCATGTTTAGTTACAAGTTACTAAGCAATGTTTTAAAACAACATTTTGCTCTGATATATTCATAAAAGTTCATATGTTTTAAACCAGACAGACTCGTGTGAGAGGGAGAGTTTAGTGACTTCATAGGTACAGTTTAGAATGAGCTATATTTTAGTTACCACATGGACGGCCCCTAAAATCAGGCCTGAGAGGATGAACCCGTCATGGATCAAACCCAACACAAAACTGCACCTTTATAGCTTTTTGAAGCCCATTTGACGTCCATGCATCACCACAGAATGACATGCGTATCACCAATGGATGGTGGGGCAGAGACCACAGCTCTAGATAGTGCTGACTCATTTAGTGCAAGGTATATCATGCTTGCTGGATAGTGCTAGCCTAAATCTGATACCGTAGGACAGGTTATTCAAACGTTTTCCAAGTTATTCATTCATGAAACAGCTTTCAGCAGCATATTCACCTCCTCGGCAGCATCCATTTTCATGTTCCTCTCTAAATAACAATGGATCAGCAAAGGCTAAAGGTGGTGGACGGGCTGTAACAATGTTTTTATAGCTACTAAACACGCTGCAGATTATAGATATTTATATTTATTAGTAAGTACATCCAGAAATTGGCAAAAATGTGAGAATTTAAGACTGACACGAGATCTCAAGCTCTACCTTACCCCTATAGTTAACACAGGCATTGCTGCATCTCCACCACTAGATGGCAGTGTCAACTACAAGGCTATGTTCAGACTGCAGTCAATTCTTATTTGTTTGTCAAATCAGACCTAAAGAGACAGTCCATACTGTTATTTGCAAGTGATCAGATTGATATGTATCCACAAACACCAAGCAATCACATTTCATGTTGTGGTGTAGCTCTCCTCAATCACACCAGACAAACTTCAAAGTGTCTTTTGTGTCACACGCAACGCTCTCTCTCTCGCTGCTCATTGAAGCGGGAGACTGTTGGGAGTGATGCCAAAACATAATGTGAATTCCACTTTGTGACCCCAGAGTGCATCTATAGAAATCAGATAGCACTCGCATTTCAAACCACCTCCAAATGTAATTTGAAATGCTGCTGTTCAGACGTGCAAAAATCAATATGGATACAATCTCGATATGCTAAAAATCGCATATGGGCTTGAAGCCGAAGAAACTCTCCTGCAATGACAGCGATGAGAAGTTCAGCTGCAAACCTCTGCAGTTCATCTACTCACCAGAGGTGGTAACTCTGTCCTCTCCGCCTGAGGCTTGCCTGACCAGAAGCCTCTGCTCTAGACTGTGGACACGACCCTGTAGCTGGGCTTTGTCTCTCTCCAGGGTCTCCACAGCTGACTGCAACCTCTTGGCCATGACACTCTCTCCTCGCAGCACTGCAATCTACAGAGACAGGACCATATTGACCAAGCAGCCAACCAACAAGCCTATATGTGTAGAACCAGGGCGGTGAGAACCTGCGTACCTCATTCCTCAGAGTTTCCAGCTCCATGTCTTTATCTGAGATCAATGTGCCAGTGGGTGGTGTGTGGAAGTTATTCCCTCGCCCCGTTTCCTGAGTGGGGAGGCTTTCTCTGTGGAAATGAGTCAGAGTCAATATTATCAGTATTCTACCACTTTATAGAATACTGTGCATCAAATGTGCGCTCGCTAGGTCAGTATAGGTGCGCACGTGTGTGCATGAGAGAGAGAGAGAGAGAGAGAGAGAGAGAGAGAGAGAGAGAGAGAGAGAGAGAGAGAGAGAGAGAG
>JAODUK010000004.1:103371-116620 GCA_027564635.1 Typhlichthys eigenmanni | reverse complement strand
GTGTCATAAATGAATGTATTATGAGAGGTATCTATTGAAGTCGGACTAAGTATATCACTGAAGGCCTAGGTGTGAAACGCGCTGCCCGCCACCGATGAGATATCATATTGTGCTTGATGAAAAATATGTGTAGCCTAAGGTAGCAAGTATCTTTAAGTTTTTCTTTCATACTGCCACACCTTCAAATTAATCAATGTTATACATTTATGCATTTATTACAGTACAATCTGTTAAGGAATGTTTAGGTATGGAAATCAAAATAATGAATTTCTTACCAGCAATATATGCAATTTATCTATCCAGTACTCTTTACATTTATAATATAAAGTGTAAACCCTCCAGATTGTGGTGTATTATTATATGGTCTGCCTGACTTCACAGCACAACAGTCACGTGTGCTAATTGCAGTAGAAGCTAGTAGAAAGATATGAGCAGCGAGGAGACGTTAAATAACTAGAATCAGTCTGACAAGCTCATCCTTCTGCCTGCAGTGATTTGGCAGTCTGCTGACAGCCAGACTGTTACATGACTGTGACGACGCATGTCATAGCAGGCCAAGTGACTGAAATTTATCTCCAATCTTTCCTCATGTCCACAGAACGAGTGGTTCTCTAACTTAGAGAATCAAATTTCATCTAGAAGAGGTGAGAAGAAAGGAGGGGGGGGGGGGGTGATAGAGTACATGATAAGAAAGGGAAAAAATGTACCTGAAGTAAAGAAAGATGACTAGTGGTGCTTAAACCTTTGTATAACATAATACAGAAGATCTACAAGAATTAAGATGAAATCACAGACTACCATGTCAGACACCTCAAGAACTGAAAAAACGACAAAGGTTAAAGGATCACATGAACAATCCCCTCACTGAATATTTATCAAATATAGGATAACATCTTTTAAAATGTAAATGTTTTATTCTAATAGGGATAGTCCCAGTGTCACCTCATACTGTGCTAAACCTCTTTTCTGATAAAACTGTTTTTCCCACTGGTGGTACTGGCAAGAGAAATATAAGCATAGCAAAAGCAAGTGTGGACTAATACCTCACCACCAATGACAAATATACACCTTAATAAATTCTGCTACTACAGAAAAATAATAGATCCGCTTAAGTGAAACTAATATGACAGCTTTCAAAACCAAGATTACAGTGTTGTGTCATGAGGTTATCATTGTCACCCTGTCTAGAATTTATTTTACAATTGAATAATTGCAATTATGATCTCACAGTGAGCTCTCATGTAGATCACACCCACACCTTAACAAATGCTTATTCAGTGTCACTCTACACTCCACTATTACATTAGACTGTACGCTCCTTCTATGCACCCATCATTTCTACCCCAGCTCATTTGTATGCATTTGAAACACAAACGGTTCTCACACAATGGTGTAAGATGGGAAGGAGCTCTATAGTTGGCTCTATTGTAGTAGACTTAATACCCAAACTCAACATCTGAGGCTTGACAGCTATATTAGCTTGCTGCTCAAGATAATGCAAATCACTGGGCATGTGCGATGTGGGTGGCAGGTGTTCAGTGGGCCATCTTTCACATAATTAGACCACATTATGGAATGTAATAAAATGCATCTCTCTCTGTATGTGTGCTACTTTACAAATAGCAATGCTGATGCTGTGCTACGCCACATGTAACCAAGGAAACAGAGATGGAGAGACTCGTTTGTAGTTCTGCCACCCGTGGAAAGAAACAAATGAAAACAGAGGCAACGCCCTGGCTTCTCTCACATTTCCAGGTCGTATGCCTTTCTAACCAGCTCCCATGTAATTCAACCATGCTGCAGCGATATGCCTCAGATTCCAAAGTAATAATAAGTCATATCAACCATCTCCATATTATGCCATATTTCCATCAATTTAGATTTCCAAGTCTAACTATGCTAATTTATGCAAAATAAGTAACTCGTGCAAAATCCCAGACAATCTCTTCACAGTTCAAGGATGGTTCATTTCCCTGGCAAGCACACATTTATCAGCTGGGTACAATGTCAAATGTCTGATGCGCTGTGAGAGCTTTCATGACATAATTTTGTCCTTCCAGCAGCCACAGCGCTTGGGACATGAACAGCTGGCAGTGATTCTTATCTTATTTCTTATTTCTGTGTACTTGTCCTGTCAGACCTTCGGGAATTCAGCAGCGCCTCCGACAATCAAACTGGTTTGCACAAGAGGTGGCTGTCCTCAAAAGCATTAAAATCCAGCTGTTCACATAGAGGACAGCATTAAATAAGTATTTTCTTGAATGTTAAGGATTAGGTTTCTTCTTATAACTGAGGTTTTAGAGATTTTAGGAAGACACATTATAACCCCACTGTCAATATAGCGGTCTTCTGCAATGTTCAGATAGCTTATCTGTTAATTGTGTTTGATGTGACTATCATATCCTATGATGTCTTTGTTCTTCTAACTTAGTTCATGTTATTTCACTGAAAGGTGTTACGATGCAGAATTAAGAGTAATTATATCGCACTTTGACACTCAAGAGTTCAACATGAACTCTCTAAAATAGCTGACAATTGGTTAATAGGCAGAGAACAGACTTATATGAATAATACAATATCATACATCATGTCTTCCACTCTAGAGAGGCATTAGTCAGCATATCATGGCTCATGTGACTGTATTTCGAATTAGAACATTTGAACAGGAAACGGTCTCCTAGCTAAAGGCTAGCCTCAATGAGTTGATTGAAGCCATAGAGTATAATCTCTGCCATGCATAAACCTATGTGAGATGGTCCACGAAGGAGATGCTAGCACTATAATAGACTTTACACCCCCAGTAAATTAGCTGATGGGTAATGTGATACACAACAAAAATAAACAAGACAATTCTTATTAAAACAATACCTTTGATTTGTATTTCAAAACAACTCTAGGCAACTGCAAAGGCAAAAAAATATTATATTATAACTGCTATTAAAATACAGAATTGAAATGCACACTAACATTATATATAGGCTACACATTTTCTGGAAAACATCCATATTCATTTACAAAATTGGCAAGACTATTGGAAATAAACAACAGCATGAAAGATGCAAATGTATGTTCACTCAACAATCATAATGCCATAAATATTGTCATGTGTGTTCTATAAAGACAGCATTTTGTCTAGCAATTTATTTTGAAACTTCATAAGACTACCCCACTCCATAATCACCATATATTTGGACAAATTACAATGAACTGCTCTGGCCATGAGATGTGCTGTCCTGGCTCAGGACGATGTCATTTGTTATTCTGGACGCTACTGGTGACGAGTGCTTCCACAGACGTATGCTGTGCTCAAAATAAAACCGGTCACCATGGCAACAGGCCGTGCATGTCTGTAGGCTATTATGATAATAAGTTGATTTCATTCCTCATCAGATCTTATCCTGCCATGCCCATCCAGGAATCTATTAGGCTACCTTTAACCCTCCTCACACTAGACACTAATGAAGACTGGCAGGTAGAGGAGCTGAACCTGCCTGGCTGAATAATACATATTTAACCTGGAGCATTTGATCTTTCCTTGTACGTTCATTTGACCTTAAAAGACATTGTTATAGAAATCCTAATTTAGCCTCCACTAAATGTGGCAATGTGCTTATGGCAATATGGATAGATTCCACAAACCCCATTGTCAGAATTCAGAGCTGTGACAGAAATCAACAGTCTTTAGCTTGTCATTACAGATGTGTGAGTCAATATATGCCATTATTGCTCCTAAAACCTCCCAGAGAAAATGTATTTACTGGATTCTACATTCACTTTGTAAAGGTGCTTTTTTTTGTCACATACATGTAGCAAAATTCATCCCCTTAACCCATCCCTCGAGGGATGGGCTGCACAGCGCCCGGGGATTAACTCCAGTTAGATGTCAGTGGTCACATGGCGAACCTGACGTGTTATGATAGTGGAGAAAACCCACGCAGACACAGGGAGAACATGCAAACTCCACACACAAAGGCTGGGACGACTGTGGTTGGAACACATGATCTTTTTGCTGAGAGGTTACAGTGCTACCCACTGGGCCACCGTGTTGCCCAGTTGAAGAGTCAACTGGATACTCAGCTGTTACAAATATGTGTAGTCCTAGTGTCAGTTATTTTACATGTTACATGTGCTAAGTAACTCATACATGTAAATAGGTATTGGGATATTGTTAATTTGTGTGTTGTGTGCTTATGAGCTCCGTGCCAGTAAACACTATTATAATTAATTACCAAGTTAATAATACAAATTTACAATACAGTAAATAACATTTTCATTATTAACTTAATAAGTCTGTTCTGTTTATCCTCTGCACTGCACTGAGACAGTATTAATGGCCAGGTAGAAAGATGAATCTGTACATTAAAGGTATAGTCAGCTATTGCAAGCTAAATGTAAGCTAATACACGTTTTGCCAAATTCAACAAATATCTACTCGGATTTCGCTATTTTACCGTTATCTGTGCGTGCTGAAAAAACTGTTACGTATACACAGCCCTGGCTATGTAAATATGAACATAAACAAAGTAGCGAACACCACTCGTATCAACATAGCCGTAGCACTACGCTTTGCTTAACAATGCATTTCAAAGTGTGAGATGGTGTGTGGAGGACCTCAGAACAATACTGTTTTTATTTGAGCTCGAAGATAGCAAGAATGACTGACCCTGCCTTTAATGTAGTGTGCAACATTGTGTATCTGTAAGCATACATATGCTGTAGTCACTTTATTTGACTTTCCCTTCCATCTTGACATACTTATCTGATTATACAGTAGGTGGTCAGTCACTGCTGGACCTCTAACATTTACTCAGCAGTATATTCAATTACAAGCGTTTGATGGAAAACTCAACTGTGTGTCCCTGTACAGTCATCTTAGGGAAATAAAGTCTACTATCCAGGTAGTAAATGAGGTTCTGTTATCATATACCAGTCATACCAGACCAGTTTACACCAGCGATGGGTCACACGTTTGTTCTGGCTAATTCACACGCTCCCACTTGTCGACCGTCATCAACAACCGCACGCCATGTTCTCCGCTACACGTACATGTGTGTTCCATTAGCTGTGCACGGTGGCGCAGGTCTGAGGTCTGGGCGACGGCGTGCACGTGGAGCTCGTCTGGTTGAGGGAGGTGCCCTTAGTCATGCCCTCGCTGGCCACCGTGGACAGCGGGAAGCTCTCGTAGCTCTCGGGCGGCGCCGCGCCACACTGGCATCGCTGCAGCGTCACTTTCAGCTCGCGCTGGAAGTTGCTGTTGAGGAAGCCGTACACCACGGGGTTGACGCAGCTGGAGGCCATGGCCACCAGGTGGCAGGCTGAGAAGACGGCGTCGTGCTGGCAGCGAGGCAGGGCCTGGTGGTGCCAGTCGAACAGCGTGTTGAAGACGTTGAGCGGCAGCCAGCACAGTGCGAAGGCCACCACGATGGCTGCCAGCATGGCATTGATCCTCTGGGCCCCCCGGGTCTTTCTGCTGCGCTCCAGCATGTCCCTGCAGTAGGACGACGCATGTTATACCCCCGCCCACCAGAGGGCAGCAGTTATGTGACGTTTGTTGACGTTTGTTGACGTTATTGTTGAAATTGGCTATTTTTACATCAATTTACAAAATTATATAACAGGTTTTACTATATGCTAGCATGTATTATTTTAGTTAAATACAGGCAGATATACTTTAAATTTCCTTTTAGATGATAGTACTGTTAACATAATGCGCCTCTATGGATGCCGCCATTGTTGTGTGACTTCAAACTGGGACATCTGGGTAGTCGGCTCTGCCCCGAGTTCACAAGTAGGAACTCCGACTTTGAGTGGCGTTCTATTGTATTTTTGAGGTCGTAAATTCTCAACTTCCGATTTGTCTGGAACGCAGCATAATGCAGTGTTCCCCAACCATGGTCCTGGAAAGCCGCTGATCTGCATGTTTTAGATGTCTCCTGCTCCAACACACCTGATTTCAGGCTTCTACAGAGATTGACAACGAGCCATTCAAGTGAATATGAGCAGGGAGACATCCAAAACTTCTAGGTCAGCAGGACCAAGATTGGGTAACTGCTCTGAAGGTTTGCGCACCATTACTGTACCGGATCTACAGTAACACACACACACACACATATGCAGTAAGAACATGTGACTTTAGACCTGCGTCTCCTCAGGCGAAGGAATATCCTGAGGTAGCAGAGCAACACCAGCATCAGAGGGAGACAGTACTGGAACGCCAGCAGGGATGTAGTGTAGGCCAGTCTGTGCTTGTCTGAGGGCCACAGCTCCATACAGATCACATGATCCCTTGGATCGAACACACACACACGCACAGGAGAATGACGTGTTGTTAGCGGCAGCCACATTGACCAGACGTGTTCCGAGCAGATGTTGACCACAGCGTGTTGTGAGTAGATGTAGCTGATCTGATTCATTTGCCAAAGAATTACCAGAATATTGTATTATTGCTCATACAAATCAATAAACATCAAATGAATATGCAACTCAAAGATACTGCTGCATTTTCTTGTACCTAACTGGTACAGTCAGTTTACAAGGCACTTGTGACAGAGCTGGTTTGCAAGCTGTGATGTAAAGGCTATGTATGAGTGTGCGTTCAGTCACACACCATAGTTCTTGCCTTGCATTCAAAGACAACAAGCTTGCTCTGGTCTGCGCTCTCTCTCACACAGTAGTTAAGCATTAGGCTGCATTCACACATGAGCGGTGAAACCGCTTGCCGTCCAGCTAGTGCCAAAGGCAGAGAGCTGAAATCGGCCCGCCTCTATGGTTTTGAACAAAAGCAGTTATTAACTTTCAGTGTGTAGTACCACCCACAATCTTTCCTACTGGTTACCCACTATGCTCCTATTGGCTTCCCGCGACAGCAAAAGAAAAAAAATAGGACATATTCTATTTCGTGCCATCTGCTGTTTTGCTTTGACAAAGAGCAGAGCGGGAAGCCTTTTTTGAATGGCTTGCAATGGGCGCCTCCGCTTTGCTGCTCATGTGTGAATGCATCTTTAGGCTGTGCAACAGTAGCTGCCTGCTCCAAACACTGTGAAAAACTCTGCTTGTTTGGTCAATTTAGTCACTTTCACATTTATATTTTAGAAATCAGAATACGGGCAATAATTAGGAAACTCAATATTCCTCTATACTTATCCAGACATGGAAATTACTCAAATCTAATGATATACTTTTGTGCCTATATCAGTTCTGTGTCACCTGTTAGGGCAAGCCAAACTACAACTGGTTGGATTTTAATAATTACAGTACCACCACCCAAATTAATCAACCTGAGAGAGCTGAATTCAGCCAAAATAACTCAAAACTACTGTGAGGACTTTCCTTTCCAGCTAGCCTTTCTTATCCTGTAGCAAGGATGAATATGTCCCCTCAAACTACCGTATATTCTGTGCATGTTTAAATAAGGTAGAAGTCTGCTGAACAGTTGAAGTTAAACTATAGTCACACAAAGCAATATGTGAAAGGTAGCAGAGCTAATGGTCTTAGCCTGGGAGGGCCCCTACCATGTATGTCTCACCTGAAGGGGTTGGCAGACAGGCTGAGGTTCTGGAAGGGTGCGTTGGTCAGGATGTTGAAGGAGAGGAAAGGCAGGGAGATGAAGCCAGCCACCAGCCACGTCAGGCCTACGGCCAGGTAGGAGTGGCCCGGCGCGGGGGACCATCCCGTGGGGTGCAGGATGAGCTGATGGCGCTCCAGCGCGATCAGCACCAGGGAGAAGATGGACACCGTCACGGACATGCACTGGACGAACGGCGTCACCTGACAGGAGAGACGAGCAGTAGCAATGAAGCCTGGAAGCTTGTGGAACATACTCTGCTGTCCTGCTCCTAACAAAAACAGTATGTGTTATTTTCCCAGCATGCACACAGAACAGGCAGCTAGTGGGCTGCGAGGAGACGTTGCCAACAAGTGTATTAAAACGTGTTGGCTGAGGCCAGCGTAGTGGGCAGAATTGTACGATTTGAAGCTCTTATAGCTTAGGCGTCTGAATGATGTCGTACGCAGCGTGTTCGGAGCGAGCTCACCTTGCACAGGGCCTCCCCCAGCACCCAGCGGTCCATCAGGGTGTATATGATGGTGACCGGCAGACACACCACGCACATGAGGATGTCCGAGCACGAAAGGTTGGCTATCAGTACGTTGGTGACGTTGCGTAGCTCTTGTTGCCGGGCGATGATGAACACCAGGCCTGTGTTGCCTAGCAACCCAATCGCTATGACGGCACTGTACGCCACAATCAGGAAAGTGGCACCTCCCACCGAAGGCGGGCACTGCGGGTTCTCTACCCAATCAGAGACTCCCCGGCCACTGGGGGCGCTGGTGTTATTGGACATGGCTAAAGGGATGGGCGGAGACAGGGAGATGAAGCAAGGTAAGGGTGGCTTAGGTGGAGTGGTGTCAAGAGCAGTTTAAAGATTTCTCAAAGGACCCAATTTCCTGGCTGTGTGGGATTTTAAATTATATAGCGAGGGGACAAATGCTACCATTTAAACGGGGGCAAAATCATAGGGGAGGTCACTCAGGAACCCTTTTTACATTTCTATTTTAAAAGTCTCTGTTTGATAATGACAGCTCTGCTTCAGGCTGGTCTCAGGCAGACTGACTCAACATGGGTTGAGAGCAGAAGAGTTCATAAGGTATAAATGTCCTCTGTGTTTCCTCCACGCCTGACATCCAACAGCACCCTGTGGACAAGAGAATGGACAAGATGACCACACTGCTTTCACATGCCAGATCAAATTATGCAATACTTTCCTTATGGGTGGTGTAAAATACTGTAGCATATTACATACAATATGACCAATGAGCATTTCCAACTAACACTATGTCGACTATGTTGTTATAGAACACAATTACACAGAGTTCATGTGTCTAAACTGCCAACACAGCCTCTTTAAAAGGCAGCAATGTTTCACTACAATATACAATAGGTCATTTTATTGCACTTTGTGAATTGTACATTTCAGCTTAAGAGGAAAAGAACACGGGTGAGAAATTAAAGACATTCTTTCTGTGCATATTGTAGCTGTAGGAGTACAGTATCTAACTAGTACACATCAGTATGTCATTGTATTGTGTTGTTTTCCTTACATTATGAGTATACTGAAGGACTACACTGTCTGACTTGCTTGCAGTGTGCCTGTGTACTACACTGTGCTTCCTTCATATATTGTCTCTAATGATGCAGGTCTCATCCTTTAGCTGCATCTAGCGGGATAAAGAGGCGGAATAGTGTGTGTGTGTTGCTGTGCACGAGCCATGTTTCAACCATCCCTCCTTGGTTAATGGCCTTATTATACAGCTTCTCTTACCGGCCACACATTGAGCATTAGTGCAATGATTAAATGAGGGACACTAAGCACATATCATCTGGACAATTTTGTCTTTGTGTGTGTTATCCTTTGTTTGCCTGCTTAAAATGCAGCATGGGGTGTCCATCTTGTGGGAAAACCACATTTGGACCACAGTATTTTCCTTATAGATAACAGAGATTGTTTTGATAAACATCGCTCCCGAGGTGCCACTGAGATACCCAAAGCCGAAAGACTAAAAATATGCAGCATTCTCCATGGAACATGCAGTTCAACACACACACACGCACAATGTCAGGCATACACATACAACCACGCTCATTTGCACAAATCTATATTTTTAGAGGCACACTGCTATGCTCTCGTACAGTATCTACCCACTACGATTTTCAGCATTAGAGCATGGAGTCAGATTAGTTTCTTATTCCAAAATAAATGTCACACGATTCACAAATGTATTTTATGATTCACAAATAAATGTCTCACTATGCACAAATAGAGTTTTCATATTTTCAAAGGCATTTCACTCGATTCACAAATGTTGGTACTGTCACATATATTCAGCCTGGCTCGCTCAATTTTTACTGAGCTTATAGTCTGGAAACGCCTTGTCAGCCACTCTGGACAGCACACCAATCAGTGTCCAGTGGAGGTGGATAAGTGTGGTCAATTTGAAGTCAGGCGACATGTAATGTCCATCCTGGTGACGGTGGTAGAACAGTTGTAGTAATGCCAATTGGTTAAAGGCTGTCCAATAGTTTAAAAACTAACCAGAGGTCTATGCCCATTAAAATACAATGACTGCAAACAATCCCCAAGAGAGGGTGTCCAGGCACTATTCACAAAGAGTAACATGTTACCAAAACACCAGGCTAACATTTATTTATAGACCGATAAACCTGCATTTATAAACTTGCCATTTATGAATATGTCTGAACCCTGGAGTTCGATTTACAGATATCTGTCTGTGCTGTAATACTGTACGTTTTTGTAATAAATATTTTTTATATTTTTTTCATATTTTTATATTAACTGACCTATTCCAAAACTGCTAGAATATCTTGAAAGGTACTGACTTTAGTCTCAGGTAAATGCTAAAGCCTATGTTGATGTGATTCATCATTTTGCTAATTCCTTTCTGCCTGTGTCCATCTCTCAACATCAGCCCATCCAACCAGCATGAGGAAGAAGAGCACTTACTGTCCACACTTTTCTTCAGCGGATACATCAGCTAGTGGACAAATCTGGATTACTGCAATGAAGGAGCAGTGCCTTCTAGATTCCAATGGAAGGACAGCTAAACCAATTTGTAAAGGTCACAATAATTTGTTATATTGTGTTATCCATACAGTACATAGTAATTATGATAGGCTATATTTATTTGAAATATATTATTAATCCATTATTGTATTAATCCATACATAAAATGTACAACGTAATGCATTGTCCTGTTGCCATAAAAGCATTTGTGATGTTATGTTACATTTTGTGATATTCATCATGGGGCTGGGATGTTATCACCACAACATGTACTATGAGAATGGAGCGTATCGACGTATACTTCACACCTCTGGAAGAGGTCCCCAATCTTTGACGTCAGTGTACCAGCAAGCAAACAAGCACATCTGCTCTCCCGGATGACTGACGAGGTGCCTGTCCCAGTAGACAGCAAAGGAGGTTTTGCCTGCAGGTGCTGTGGCAAAAGATCAGGACTATGCCTGGCTGCCATCCTTCTGGTTAGCATTACATACAAGAGAAGCAGGGGAAACTATCTATGGCAGCGTATTACAGTGCAACCCTCTTGTAGTATTCAGAGCAGGTGGACTGCTGTGAAAAGGCTTGAAGACGTTTCGCTGCTCATCCAAGAAGCTTCTTCGGTTCTACAACTGACAAGGCGTGACACACTAGAGGTTAAAGTAAATGCAGCAGAGTGACAATCTGATAGACTGCACCCAGATCTGCTGTCAAACAGCATCCTCCTTCACACTGCTGCTTTTTCAAACTATAAAAATCACACCACATTTAAAGGTCTGATTGGCATCGCCACACTGCCTGCTCTACTGTTAGCTACAGTGATCTATTTTTGTCTAGTTAACGTCTCATTTTAGGCATGGAAAAAGGGTCGAAATATTTTCATTATAGTTTCCGTAAAACTAATTGAACAGTGGTTAGCTATCACAAAATAAGGCATAGGCTATAAATATATTATTTATAAATCAGGGGCACTATCTTATTTTTCAACATTACACAATACATCAAATGTTGCAGTTCACCCATGTTTGGATCTTCTGAGCAATTTGGATCTTTGAATCTCATGCAGTGGAATAAACTCATCCTTTTCTGCATCTTGATTCTTTTGAGACTCCATTGCTCAAGCTTGTGTCATGTGAGCAAATAACAAAAAATACAGTTCCTTTCATTTCTTGTTGCTTGTGCAATAAACGAAAGACTCAGAATCTTTCCCGATTTCCAAATATCAATATCCTCTGGTATATTTGGGTCAGTGTCTACAGTATATCATGAACAATGAGTGAAAGACTGGATATTTTTTTCTCTTGCATTGGAATCTGTTTCAAAGTGAGTATTGGAAGCATGTTTAGCACCTATTTGTGTTCATTACAATATTGTTCATCTTTGTTGCAGTTCTTTGGTGATCACAGACACAGAACACAATGCTTCGACTCCCACTCAAAGGAATAGTGAATCCAGAGTCCGAAAAATATTCGTTCAAAAAGAATGACTCATCACTATTACCTACAAGGACAGGAAGCATGCAGACAATACTGAAGAAGCTACACCAGAAGATATAGAAAACATCTGAAATAAAAGTTTAAAACCATATGATTTCAAAAACAGAATGCAGTACAGACACATTGCCCATTAGATGGTGACTAGTAAAGCTTTGCCTTCATTCTTTCAGCCCAATATGTCAGCTTTCCCTATGCAGCTAAGACATCACAGGCAACCACTGTTGTACATCAGTCTATAGATTCCACCACTATGCCTAAGGATTGCTTAAAGGACCCATTCCATGAAAATCAAGTATTTCTAGTTGTATTTGGAATTAGCAATGTCGATGTGACACAGAGAAGTAGTAAGCCTCTCAAAGTGGACTGTTAGCTTCCTGGTCTGTATTGGCTAAAAAAGGTAGAGGGGTGGGGAAAAAGGCGAATGAGAGAAAAGTGCATATGTTGTGTAGATTTTTGCAGTTTTTTTGGTAACGCCCATATGAGGATATGGGCAGCTACCTAGTATCAGCTAAATATACAAGGCAAGGAACTGATGTTGATCGCCAGTACACAAACCCTACCCTAAGTAAAAGTTTATGTTCAACATTTGCAGATGACCAAATCTGTAAATCATATTTTTTTTAATACAGTAACTGCAGGCTACCATAGCATAAACAAGTCGAGTCTGCAGGACAGGCATATTATCAAGAGTGATGTGCACATCAATAACTACATTAGATTAATATAGGCTATGGTTCAGAATCTGAGAGCGTATCGACGTATATGGATTAGAAATAGGCTGCTTAAATAATGTTGCGTTGATTTACTTAACCTAAACATCGCTCATTTATAAAGATGCACTCGCGTGTAATAGCGAAATTGTATCCCCTGCCAGAAACGGATTGCCGTTTTTGGTAATAATGCTTTTATCTGGGTCAGTGATCAGTCATATTATACAAAACATATAACGTTATGTCTGTGATAATAACAAAGAATATGTCTATATTTAACTTTAAAAAAAATTTTGGCCCTCTTCCTTGGGGGTGGTGGTCTCGGGGGGCGGGGCCACCGTCCGGGGCCGGGATCGGCCTCGGAGTCACGGGGTCCGGGGGACGCTGGCTCTCTGCACTCGGGTGGGGAGGTGACGTCTGGCTGGGTTGGGTGGCTGTCGTTCCTGGTTCTCCCATGTTCTCTCTCCCT
>JAODUK010000004.1:80355-94705 GCA_027564635.1 Typhlichthys eigenmanni | reverse complement strand
GCCACACTTAAGAACTTCCACATCGGAACGATTTCAAAGCATTTAGCAATTTGTGAAATAAGAGTGCTCTGTCAATTCATCTGTCAATTCATTCAATCTGTCAAACACAGTGCTCTGCAGACATCTGCAGCTTCATTCAACTTCCAAGAAGAATTACTGTACATATAGCTAATGATTATTTATTAATTACAAGTCAAATGATTGCCACTAGTATACACATTTTGATGTTGTTCAAATTATACTGTAATATACAAATGAACTGGACGAGTCATCAGAAAGTTTTTTGTTTAGAGATAAGCTGATTGGCGCTCCAATAATGGATTAGTATAGGTTTCAGATGCCCACACAACTGATACTTGATACGCAACTGACTACCAATAGACCTTATTCACACGGCAGCCATCTTCCTTTGGGTGGGAAAGCAACAGTAGTTTCTTGGTGAAAGTAATATAAACGCAGCAGGAACATTTTATGTTCACCCAGGAAGCATAAATACTACACTGTAACTTTTGCAGTAACTGTTATTTAGTCTAACTAAGGTCTATTGTGTGAGCTTATGAATGCTGTAAGGGGAGGAGTAGAGAAGGCTGTGAGTTACTCGGCACACCCAATAAGGTTTTTGTCATTCAATGTAAATATCAATTCCAGACGAGGCATGCCTGCAATTAGCTACATATTGTCTATCTTTAAAAATGAACTAATCACTGACTAAAAACAGCAATATTTTAGGATAAATAAATATGTTATTGTAAAACAATCCATTAGGAATGCATGAGTAAGGCAGTAAATGGGGAGAAATAAGTCAACTCACCAGATGCAGAGCACATCCTTTATACAGCATGTGTACTACAGCTACTGTACATTCATTTGGAAATGGATAGTAACAATAAATAGTCTGCTCCACAGCCATGTAAAGAGAGAGTTGCGTCACTCCAATGGACTGCTTTTTCACAGCAGTGGCAGATCGTGGAGCCTCAAAATAGTTCCCGGAAGTTAGCCTAAATATAAAAGTACCCTATGAATTATATTTTAAAGGTAAATTGGTGCATTTATTTACTACTAATTACCAAAAAATTAAGTTACATATCTGTATATATATTCAAATTGCCCAACAAGCACTTCCGGGAACTATTTTGCCATAGGTTTTGCCTCTCTATGAACCATGTGACAGTTTGCAATTTCAAACTTCCGTTGGCGTAACTCTGTTATTTCCATGGCTCTGGTCTGCTCTAGCTCTACCACACAAACAGAGCACTGATTCTACAGCTGTGTGTGTGTGTGTGTGTGTGTGTGTGTGTGTGTACTATATGCACTTTTCCAAATTCCTATTTGGTTAAGTTGCGTTGGCACAACAGGAACCAGTCTGTATTGTACATAATTACAGTCTGAAGTAATATGTCATTCCCTTATCTTGTTAATCTGTGAGGAACTTCCCCTGATTCAATTTCCTGTGGAGTGATGGCATTTGAGGATGTTTCTTGATGGTAGGCGGAAAATTGGTATATTGCACAAAAAGCACAGATTTGATTCTGCCAACTATCAGTATTGTTGTGCTCAACAACCCATGGAGATGTCAGAATGTTCTGTAGCTTTGATAATGTACAAATACACACACTCATCACACACAGAAAACACACTTTTTGTCCAATGGGCCACACAATAGGTACATATATGCAATAACTGCATTTAACAACACACTTTTTTGGGGGAATTTCCATCTTTTTTTAATTGGATTCTAAGCTTGTAGCTACAGGCCATGAGTCGGCTCTTGTGAGCTACAGCAAATCCATGTTTCCTGCTTAATAAAAATTTGCAGATTAATTGCATGCTAACTTTTCATTAGCATATGTCATCTTAATAGCAACGATAACCACAAACAAAATCTGAAAAACTGTCAGATTTGTGAGAATTGGTAAAGGATTTTAGACTGGTAGGGTAAACCCTAAAGAAAAACATGAACTCAGCATTTGAGTAAATTATACCGTACAGTATATACAGTAAACCATACATGTGTTTATTTATGTGTATATATATATATATATCTATATCTATATATATATATATATCTATATATATATATATATATATATAGTTTATAAAAAAAAAAAAAACACCATGCACATCCACGCACATTTCTCTGTAATAAAAACACAAGGGTTTCTTTCAAACAGTGATGTTAACAAAAGCCAACAATGAAAACATGTTTTCTAAGCATTCAACCAAGGTGTGATGTTCCCCTGAGGGAAGAGCTGTGTAGGCTATAAAAATAACTACTGATGTTCATTCTCACTGCAAAAATGAAATGCTTGCAGGAGCGCATAGGCTATGGTAGTTGTAAAGCCATATAGGTCTTGTGAAACACATCTGAGGTTTCTGAAGTACCATAATGAACACTGTATGTATGAAACACATATTCAGGTAGGTGTAGCAGCCAGTCTGCATATCCATTTCCTTGTCATATATTTGTTAATGACAGTTTGCATTGCTCTTCTGTTCTTTTTCTCCCAAGTGAGTGAGTTTCCACACATGCACACCTACAGCTCTCTCTCTCACACACACACACACACTGCAAAAAAATAAATTCAAGAAAGTAAATAATCTTTGTTTCTGGGATATTCATATTTTTGGTCTAAGAATAAAAATAATCTTGTTAAGCATATTACCGTATGCATTAGAAAATACCTATAATTTTAGGAAAATGTATCTAAGTTTGACTTAACAAGAAAATCCAGCTAATATTGAGCTAGATTTAACTAGTAACAAGCTACAAAGATGGCTTGCACAATATCCCATCAGAGGATCTAGACGGTTTCCCTTATTTTAGGGAGTGAGACTGCTTACACAAGATCTCAATTTAAGAATCCAGTGAAATTATGCAAATTAGTTAAGATTCTATTCGTTTTAATTGTCATATACTGTCACATTTCAACATAGTCTAGAGTAATCTAGTGGTCTTGTTGTTGGACTCTCAGCCTGAAGGTTGTGAGTTCTATACGTGGAATTGACCTAACTGTAAATTTGATTCTTCACCATTATCTAATTAATAATTGTATGCTATGGATATTAGCCTCTGCTAAAAGACCAAATTAAGTAATATCCACTTAATTCAGGGTTTTTTTGCATTGCTAATTAAGAATGCATTCTTTTAAGTATTGTTTATTTAATATTCAGTGTATTTCACTTACACACTTACTGTGCTGTAGCATGTCTGATCTCAAGTAAATTAATCTAAAAAACAGCATTTTATACTTATTTCAAACCTTTGAACACTTATGAAAGCCTTCTTGTATCCAGACTGCAACCAACGCATGTTAAGAATTCTTGTCAAGTTAAATTATCTTGCTGCATGGACAGATAATTTCACTAGTATTAAATATTTTTCGGCTCGATATCAGTGTTTACTTCTTAAATATAAGCCAGTCGACGCACGCACACACACACTGTGGAGATATTTGGTGTCTTGTGTCTATATGTTAGATGTCCTGTTATTTGAACACTTTTCTATATCAACCAGACTGTAATATTTATGCTTGTGACGTTTTACCCCAAACTTCTAAGCGTTCCACCACAACTATAAAGGAACCTTAGTCAGTAGATTATTTTTCTCAAGCCCTGCACACCTGGACGCAGAAGAATATGTATTAAATTAAGTTGACCGCTGGCATATGACGTTTTGGACTTACAACATCTGGGCTACAGTACACTATGTTCTGTCAGTGTTCACTAGGTACTTCAAGTACTGCTGACTCATGATTTCTCCAACGTCTTTGTCCTCTTTTCCCCCTCCATCGAATCCCATGAGGAGCAGTACAAGATTTCACTGCAATACCAAAATAATTAGTATTTCTAAATTCTAGAGGCTCTACCAGGGACACAGAGTGGCATTGCCCCATCATATTCTCCAGTTGCCGAACTGCAAAAACCAAAAACAAACAAAAAAAGGTTAGTAACTTTTCATCTTTAACATTCTCTGAACAACTGATTGGTCGGTGTGAGTGTGACCATGTAAACCCTAAGTTGCTTTAATGTGGGGTGAGCGGGTTTAAATTTAAAAGCATATGAAAAATAAATCACAGCAGTTACACAAACAGAAAATAGCAGTAGACTGGGAAAATGAAGGTAATGTAGTCTGATGGTAAAAGTAAGCAATGTCCTGACTCGTGTATGTGACATAATTGCTCTCAGCCTTAAATGTATGCTTAAACTCTGTAAAACATTTCTTCACCTACAGTATAAATCATTGTTCTTGCTGGCGAAAAGCCCCATCAGTGGCCATTGTGCACCACATACAGTAGCCAGTGCTTTATTAACATGATAGCTTGCCACCAGTGTTCCATAATCCACTCTTTCACTCACTCTTCAACTATCAAGGCAAGCCCCTATACCTGCCTTAAATCATCCACCATTGTATCTGCCCCTAAGAGAGACAAGGTGGCTGGCCCAGTGACATCACTGCTGCTTCTAACTGCAGAGTAACCAGCGCTGTCCAATCTTTGAAGTGTTGCCGACCAACCTTTACTCCCAGCAGCATTCCTACCATACACAAAGTGGTCAGTTGATCACGCTGTCAGCGTGGACCTGACCTCTAACTGTATCCTGGCTTCTCTGCCAGTAGTATTTGGAATTGATTTTGAACTTTTAAAATTTGAACCTTAAAACAATTTGAATCTTTTTGTCAAAAACAATATAGTCATGTGGCTTTACTAGACCAAAACAAACTTGTTCATTATCTAAAGTGGGTAATTTTGAAATGAATCAAAGGTATATGGCTATAGGCCTATCTGTTTTTTTTAGTTCTTAATAATAGTGCATGTACATAATGATTTCATAATGCTATGATACATATTTGCTCATACTAAATATAAAATATTAATAGATACTGTAGTCTTAGTAATATTGTATTAATTGAGAAAAGAGTCCATCTAAATGCAATACAATTAGGTGCACATTATTAACAATTAATGCAGTGCACTTTTAATACTGTATGCCTTATATGGATTTCATATTATATTATTTGAGACACAGAGATTGTCTAAATAACTGAACATCTTAGTTTGTGGTAAAACTTTGTATTCATTCCACCTCTGTGCTTGGAGCCCTCGTGGTCAAGGATCACCTCACACAGCCGGACAAGGGCTGGTGTGCATTATTTTTCTAATCAATACCTTTACATCCACGGCGGTCATGCTTCTAAAAAGACTAATTTTGTTAGTCGACCACACGAGTAATGATCTCATTAATTCAGTGTTGATTCATTTTCTGCTGAGTGGATATTAACCTTTTGCCAGTAATCATTAATTATCTGTAGGAGAGGTGTGGTCAGTGTATTCTGCAATTGGAGGCACGTAAACAAAACAATTAATAGACTACTGACATTAGAGGTCCTCCTTGGTGCAGATGGATTCTTAGACACAAATAATACATTTATTGATCACCCACTGTCCTCATCCCTTTATGAAAATGTTAATTGTTCTTCTGGCAATACAACAACTCAGTCAACTCGTCCCTAAACGTGTGAAACAGCTCAACTTTGACATTTAATTATCTATTATATTGTTTGTTTTTGTAAATGCATATTCAGGCTTTCAGACTTATTTTTTATTTTCACATCCTCACAGTTATTTTATAATAACCATTAGCAATCACACATGAATTTCTCCTAAAAACGTTTTGGGAAAATTCTAGTATTTATATACTGTACATATACAGTACATACTGTAAGAGGTCAACATTATAAAAGGGGAAATCTACATGTGAATAACAGGAAAAACTGCACTGAACTGAAGAAATATGTTGCAGCTAACCCAAACAACAACCTTACTTTTAAGATTGCAAACTGTGCATATTTCCGAATATGTGTAATCTACTACTAATCAACATAAGCCAACTTTGAACACCAACCATAATCATTTCCAGAAGGGCTTGCAAGGTGAGTCTGTGATACACTTTTAAAAACGACATTCCCATTTCCTTTCTGCAAATGACATTAGAGGAACAAAGACCATCTTGTCTGTCTTAATACCTGATTGAATAAGCACTTAAACCTACAGCATGCATCTCATAAACCATATTTCACTAAAAAGCAATCATCAAAGTGTAACAGTTGGATGACACTTGCTTTTACCACTTGTAACTACAAATGTGTGTAAGTGTAATTATACAAAGTTACATAACATAATTTCTCCGGGAGTGGGAATCGGTGCGACTCTCAAAGAACGTAGCCTACCTCCATGCATGCTTGGGTGTGTATAACGTTTATCTTTGCTGTGAACATGCTTTGCACCATAAACGACCACTACTGAACTGAGAATGATTTGGGCTCAAATTAAAACAAGTGTGTGGAATCATGATGTCGCTGCTCCAGCTGACACGCCAAGTGCAAGACAGTGCTGGAATCTGGACCAGACATCACAATCAGGTCAGTTCAACCCATCTATGTTCTGAAGGTGTCTGCCTGTTCTGTCCAAAAGACCAATGCATTACTGCAATATTCTTTCATGTTTACAAGGAACAGTGATACATGCAGTAAACATCAAAAGTAGTTTTTAAAGTAAGTTTATAAACCTCTTTAAGCCTACTGAGTATAGGGAAATAAAAGTGACATGTGGATGTGTTAAGTTTTAAACTGGCTGCTTTGGGTAAAAGAAAAAATGTATGCCAAAGATTCTGTAAAAACATATATGTGTGACTGTACATTCTCTTAGTGTATTATGTGTGTATGAGAATCATGTCAGAACTGTCTGGAATGTTTATTTTCCTTAGGCTTAGTTTTATATTTTGAACATTAAAAGCACAAATATTTTAGAGAGGCGGAATGATATGGCCATTGATTTTGAGTGCAAAAGGTTTAATTTATCAACGTCAATGAATAATAGTGCAGCTTTTAGCTATGCTTGTGTAAAAGTGTGTGTCTTTGCTTGGGTAGTAACATGAAAACTTAAATATAGCTTCCCACCATAACACTTAGGTCAAAAATGTAACATATTGTATAGTGCACATGCAAAAATCCATTTGCCATGTTTTATTTTTAAATTGGCAATAATAATGAGTTAAGATTATTCAGTGACAAACATTTCCATTGCAATATAGGTGAAATTAGTGAACCCAAATATAGAAACCTAATATATATATACACAGCGCCAGACACCAGGGAGGAACAAAGTGTAGCCGTGTGCAGTGGCACGAGAAATGTACTCAGGTTAACCCCCCTTATCAACAGGTCAGACCCACAATAGGATTCATCCGAAAAGGTCGCGGCACCCCGTCGAGCCAATGAATACTGTGCACCAGTATCTCTCAAGATAGTAATGGGAACATTGTCTACCTCAGCACCAGACAAAGAAAAAAAACCTTTTGAAATGAAAGGCGCAAACGAGTCAACATCGGGTGTAGACTGAGTCTCGGCCATAAGGTCGTACTGGCTAACCGCCACCCCCCTCTGTATCAACCCAACAACAGATGGGTTTCCAACCCCGACATGTCCCCTCTTCTTCAACACAGGGCAAACGGCAATTAGATGACCAGCTTCATGACAATAGAAACATTCCCTACCCTCCCCCGTAGAAGTAAAGTTCCGCTGAGAACTTCTCTGGGAATTTCGAACAGACCCCGGGTTTACATCGCCAGTTGCTATCATGGAGTTCCGTTGCACGGGAGCCAAAGCATAACTCTTATGAGTAAGAGCAAACTCGTCAGCCAGAACGGCAGCATCAGCAAGCGACGCAGCCTTTTGCTCATTCAAATACATCACAATGCATTCGGGCACACGTCTTTTAAACTCCTCTAAAAGCACCAGCTCCCGCAGCTGCACAAAGTCACAGGCTTTGCTGGCCTGGCACCATTTATCAAAAAGAACCCCTTTCTCCCGCGCAAACTCAACATATGTCTGGTTGACAGTCTTTTCACGGCCTCGAAACTTCTGTCGGTAGGCTTCGGGCACTAACTCATAGGCACGCAATACTGTAGTTTTAATAAAGTCATAATCTAACCCCTGCTCCAGGGTGAGAGAAGTACACACCTCCTGAGCTTTTCCCACAAATCTGCACTGCAGCAGTATAGGCCAAACCTCCCTTGGCCACTGTAAAGTGGTTGCAATGCGCTCGAATGCGTTAAAAAACGAATCTACGTCGCATTCCCTAAATGCTGGCACCAGTGCAATATTCCTATCTACATCAAAGCTGTCACGTGGGGAGTGTGGGGCCCGCTGTAAGACAGGGGAATGGGGCGAGACACTAGACTTGGTGTTCAAGCTCTAAGGCTTTCACCCTAAGGTGCATAGCCTCCACCTCCAACTCCCGACTCCTCACCTCCATTTCCTTCATACGGAGGGTCAGCTGGAGTTCCTCCCCTGACATCCCCAATACAGGGGGGGAGGATCGAGGGGAGTAGGGGAGACGGAAGGGACAGTGTCACTCAGCTCACCTGTTTTCCCCACCTCGGACGTACCGGCCAGCACACCCAACTCCTCCAGTTTCACAACCAAGAGCTGTCTCAACTCCCCTTTCCGAATAGAGACAGGCACCTGCACATTGAACAGGTTCGCAATTAGCAACAAATCCACCTCTTTGCATTTGCACAGCTGTTGCAAAGAAGGGGTTCCAGCAAAGCTGTCCAAATCAAACTCCATTGCACAATGCCGGTTTCTACCCCCAAGCGGATCCCGGATGAGCCCCCAAAAATACGGTTACAGTTATACAGTTTTGTTCCAGCAAACCCTTGAAACAGAATCGACCATTGTTTCTTATTATGCTGTATGCATTGTGAAGCTACTTAACTTACTAGAATGCATTTGTGTAATTATTACCTCAACAATCTATATATCTGTATGTTGTTTTTGCTAGGCACATAGGGATGGACCTTGCTAGAGATGTACTGCTCGTTTAAATCTTAATTTAAAATACAGACCACTTCAGCATTTTCAGATTTTTACTATTTTTACTATTTCTACATTACTATTTTTTACTTTTAATACATGTATTTTAGATATACATTTAAATACATACATTTTCTATTTGTTATATGGTTTACATTTACAGTATATTTATACAATTACTTTTTAAACAATGTGCAGTGGCCTCTTAATTTTTTCCACGTCTGGCCATGTGAGACAAATGCATGCAGTAACACAGAAAGCCACCGGGGGTTGTCATCAGCTAAATAGCTATTGTAAATGAAATTCCATCCCCCAAGAACCATGGCAGCTATAGAGGTCTTTGTCAGTAATTAGGGCGTGGTGATGGTGTTGTGTGTAATGTGTTTGTTGTTTTCACAGGACTACCCCAAGCTTAGCCAGTCGTTCTACTCTCTGCTGGAGGTGCTAACTCAGGACCACATGAATTTCATCGCTAGCCTGGAGCCACATGTGGTCATGTACATCCTATCGTCTATATCGGAAGGCCTCACCGCACTGGGTAATAAGCCACTGCAGTCTCTCCTGCACACAGGAGACACAGTGTCTGTTGACCCGTAACGAGCGACGCCGTCTCCTTTCAGACACGATGGTGTGCACGGGGTGCTGCTCCAGCCTGGACCACATCGTGACGTACCTGTTCAAGCAGCTCTCGCGCTCCACCAAGAAGCGGCCCGCTCCCATGGCGACAGACGACCGCTTCCTGCACATCATGCAGCAACACCCAGAGATGATCCAACAGGTGGGAGCGCCTCAGAGTAAGATACGCCACGCAGTATTCCGATTCCTCAGCAGCGCAGGGGTTTGAATCCATGCCTGCTGTCATCCTAGATGCTGTCTACAGTTCTCAACATCATCATCTTTGAGGATTGTCGTAACCAGTGGTCCATGTCGAGGCCTCTGCTCGGTCTGATCCTGCTCAACGAGAAGGTAAGCCACTCGCCCATATACGCGTCTCCCAATGCAGACGAGTGTCGTTGGTATCGTATGCCCACTGTGCGCTCGTGTTCTCCCTGCAGTATTTTGCAGACCTGAGGAACAGCATAGTGAACAGCCAGCCCCCGGAGAAACAGCAAGCAATGCACTTGTGTTTTGAGAACCTGATGGAGGGAATAGAGCGCAACCTGCTCACCAAGAACCGGGACAGGTCAGTCACTCCAAACCTGGTCAGGTTGACATGGTTACGCCTGTCATTTGTCTTGACATTTTGTCTTTTTCCAGCCTTTTCATTGTTTGTTACAGACAGTACATGTGTGAATAGGATGGGGGAGAAATATGACTAAATATAACCTTAAAAAAGGTGGGATTAAATGCGCACACTCAAATTTTATTTGAATAAAATCAAAATGTAACTAAATATAATGTTGATTCAGTAGGCAGGAGTTAGTTCAATTAATTTTAATTCACTACATCAGGGAAGTGTTTTATTGCCCACATATTTTACTGCGGCAAATTACATTTCCCACCCTACATATTGGCAAATGGAAATGTATCTCTATTGCTCCAATGTTTGTGAGTTAAGGCCAGTACATTATTATTATATGTGCGTGCATGTTAACCCCGTCTGTGTGCGCAGGTTCACCCAGAACCTGTCGGTCTTCAGACGGGAGGTCAACGACAGCATGAAGAACTCCACGTACGGCGTGAACAGCAACGACATGATGAGCTGACATTCCACGCTGCAGCCCTTCCCCTTCCGCCCTGCTCGCACCTTCCCCCCTCCCCACCCCATCGCTGCCTCCCCCCGGGCCAGGATGCCTGGGTGTCCCTCCTCAGCCCCCAGGACAGCTGCTGTGTGCGTGGTGGCTCCAGGGAAGGGAAGGGTGGCTGGGGGATGCGACACATGAATAGCAGATGAGTTAGCCACCACGCATTCCCTCTATGTTGCACCTCTACACCCACTCTCCCGTCAGCCCCTCCCCTCCTTTTTGATATAAGCATATATAAATATATACAGATCTATTTTAAAGCCAGTCCACAGGAGAGTGTGGGGGCGGGCGGGGGGGTGGAAGAATTTGGGGTAGGGACACACACATGCACACACACACACTCTTATGCGTGCTCTATAGGGAGAAATATCACACACAAAGAGGGCAAAACAGCACTCCGGATGACAAAAGGGGGATTAACGCCGGTAATGCATAGTAATCTGCTTCTGCCTGCCTTGTATAGAAAACACAAGTGTACATTTTCTTTTTTTTTGGTAACATTTTGAACAATGTTTATAATGATCGAATTTAAAAAAATAAAAATAAAAAATAAATAACTAAAACAAAACAAAAACAACAAATACACAAGATGACTAAAAGAAGAAAAAAAAAGCCTGGGGAAAAAGGTGTGATTGAGCTTTTTACAGTGTAGTGTGTTAGAGAAAGCCGTCTGTCTTTGTGTCTGCGTGAGGAAGCAGCAAGAGCTCACCTGAGCTGCAGCAGAGATGGGACGAACAGGAAAGAGGTACAAACATTCGCAGGAGTCGAGTCAGAGCAATCCTACGCTGTACAATTTTTCTAAGTCTCTGGTTGGAGTGTTGTAAATAAACAACCACTTCCCCTGTGAATGCAGCCAGGAGAGGGGCAGGGCATTGGGTTCTCGGCCCGCCTCCTCAGCGCGGGGTCGACACCCTAGGTCTTCTTTTCATACACTTGGTTGTTCCACTGCAATGTTTCATGTGTAAGCAACTTGGTATTGGCTACATTTTACCCTCTGGTAGGCTGGGTGCAGTTTCCACCATTTTGTTTCCACTTGTCTGGTTCCCCCAGACCAGGTTTGGGACCGCCCCCATTCAGTCCGCTGTGTGTGCGTGCGTGTTTGTGTGTGTGCACGTGCATCTGTTATTGTGTGCGTGTGTTGAAATGACTCTCTGTTGCCTGGTGTGTATGTGGCGTCTCATGGTGCTGCGACTGCTAGACTGTCTGTCTGGTTCTGGGCCGCCTGACAACTAGTGTCGGTTCTGGTTTGTCGTCAATACGAGTCCTCACCATCCGAGCTCGCTGAAGGAATCTAGTTTTTATTTTAAATACTATCTTAATATCACTCAGAACAGTAAAATGAAGACGAGTATATTAGCAACTTGTGTTACTCTCTACGATGTTGCTGCTAACTGTTTGTGACAACTAGCTCATCTCTAACCATGACGTTCATTTGAGTTTCTAATCTTTTGGTTTGTGTCCCTGATGTGAATGTGTTGGGTCCATAGAGTGAATAGCTGTTTGAGTTGTTTGGATGTCTGCTACATATAGTGTAAGCATTGTGACTGCAAATAAACCTTATTGGTTTGTAAAAGTGTCTACCATTTGTATAACTCGTGTATATACTCAAATGGTTTCAAGGTTGTAATTTTATTAGTTCCTGTTAGACTTCCAAACAAATGTTGATATTAGAAAATTAACATGTCATGAACAAAAGAAAATTCATAATTTAACATAACTATAGTTTATCCAATAGGGTTGGATCACTGTTTAAAATCTTAATGTGATGCATGCACCCGTTATTCACGGAAATACTGTGTAAAAGGGCCATTAACATAGGTGTCCACGGAACACATAATTTTAAACTTAACCCTTGACATTTGGAGTAAAGGAGTCATCTTATGTCTTGAGACAAAGCTTTAATATTGCAGTTCACAGCTCCTTGGGTAATGGTTGGTGGGTGTGTCTTTTAAGTCTCATGGGGGTATGGGGTCATTTAGTTTGGGGTTAGCTCTTGGGACATTTAGAGTTGTATACTGTGTCGTTGAGGCCTTCTCTGTTGCGAGAAATCTCAATGGCAAAGAACTGAATTCTCGTGGCTGGAAGAGAAAATGTGATGACTTTATTCAAGCCTATGTTTTCTTGGCATTTGATGATAATGTAATAGTTAATGCACACAACATACCAAATATTGTATTTTCCTCTGTATAGTCATTTTCACAGTCTAGGCGAAGCAGTGTTCCATAGTTGAAGTCTTCGATGATTCCGTCAAACTGATTACAAAATGGTCGCCATTTCTATGCAGAAAGACCTTACGTTTGAGTATACAGGTTTTGGCAGATTAAAACATATAGCTCATTATGTGATGTGAACCTCAAAGTTATGGTTCACTGCCCACCTAGATTCTAGATGATATAATGCAACAATATAATAGCAATTTGAGAAGGTTTACACAATTTGTCACTAAAATCAATAATATTGTGCAAGACAGTTTTGTACACAGTGGTTTCTGTGTACGATGGAACTAAGCATCATAAGTTAGGGCTATGTAGTCAAAGATGTAATATAAAGTAAAACTCAAACAATTTCAAACAGTATTATCCATAACACAGCACATAAATGCTACACATAGTAACTATGTACCAGTAAATAGTGTTTACATAGGTTTTCTGTAAGCCATTCACGTATGTATACAATGTAACAAACCTCCTTGGCTTCATCAGATTTTAGTTCATCTGGATTGAGCAGTTTGATGTTGAGGTCACTGAACATCTCCCGGAAGGAAGAATAGATTTTTTCATCCACCTTGGTCAGCTTGAGGAATTTGGGGTCGACTGAAGAGATAAGCTAAAGAGAAAGTATTGTTACGTTTCCCACCACACAATTGTTTTCATGGAAAAGTTGTATGCTTAAATGCTATCAACCATAAATTGGCTTTTAATGGGTAGTTATAAATCGACCTTACGTTAAAGTAGACTTCTGCATGGTTGTAGGCCTTCATTGCCCATATCACCTCAAGTTGGGGCTGGAAAAGATAACAGTTATGGTAAGATATGCAATAACTATTTGTATAAAAAAAGGAAGTACTGTCAAAAATTAATATATTGTGTTTTAGTGTGAATAAGGACATTGCCATAAGAATTTGAATGCTTTTATTGTAGGGGATTGAATTCTATGATGGGGCACTGCAACCCAAACTACAAATCCAGAGACATCAAAGTTGTGACACCTGCAATAATATGATTGTGGATTTGTTTCCGACAAGCGAACAACATGGAAATGTGTATTCTTCCATTTATGTTAGCCTGAGACACCTTACATCATTTCCATATGCATCCGCCGGAAGTGACAGTGCGTGCGCTGCTGCCGAGGCTCCCTCTGCACCCTGTGATTATAACAAATATCAACATATGATTATCGATCATTAGGCCGCGCTGCACCCTGTGATAACAAATATCAACATGATTATCGATCATTAGACAACGCTGCACCCTGTGATGACAACAAATATCAACATGATTATCGATCATTAGGCCGCGCTGCACCTTATGATGATAACAAATATCAACATATGATTATCGATCATTAGGCCGCGCTGCACCTTATGATGATAAATATCAACATATGATTATCGATCATTAGGCCGATCTGCACCTTATGATAACAAATATCAACATATGATTATCGATCATTAGGCCGCGCTGCACCTTATGATGATAACAAATATCAACATATGATTATCGATCATTAGGCC
>JAODUK010000004.1:53425-80255 GCA_027564635.1 Typhlichthys eigenmanni | reverse complement strand
GATCAGTAGAGCCTGATAACAACCCAGTCTAGATCTCCTGACTTGTTACCTCTGATCAGTAGAGCCTGATAACAACCGTCTAGATCTCCTGACTTGTTACCTCTGATCAGTAGAGCCTGATAACAACCCAGTCTAGATCTCCTGACTGTATAATGTATTTATATTATGCTTTGGATTTCACTGTATTGTTGGATTTATATAGTATTGTTATGCACCCTGCATTGCAAATGTAACACTTAAGGCCATAATTAAATTGAGTATGCATTTTATATTTTGCAGAAACACTGATTTTACATCACTATTGTTCTGTAACCACTTACCATGTTCACATTTCAGTTATTATAGAGCTACTATATATAAGTCTACAAGTATAGATAACCAATATGTGTATACTGTACATAAGCGCTATAGGTGTGTGGCTTGTATCAAAAACACAGGGTGACATCATTTTGACATTCTGACTCGTGAAAGCTTGGGTGATGTACTGTAGTTTTATATGGTTTAATATTGTCTCAACTCCAGTTAGAAGAATATTTCCGCCTTTAAATGTAAAATATAAACCCAACAACAGAGACAGAACTATTGACTACTGGTGGTTTCCATGACAACACATCCTACTTCATATCTCTCTCCCACATGCTTCCTGTCTATCTTCACTGTTCTATCAATAAGAAAAGCTGTTATCATTATCTTACCTCTTAGCTGTGGTCTGGCTGTCATGCTGTCCAGACAGAGGGTCTGTCTCCCCAGACACATTCATAGTGGACTGTAGACCTTCACACAGACACACCAACATGCTGGTTAGCTGGACTGACTCATTACATCATTAGAGTGATGGTAGCAGGAGAGGTAACCACTTCTTTCTCACAAAGGAACATGTTTGGAAAGCTGGACATAGATTGTGCCCATGAGACATGAGCTTCCCTGGAAACATGATTTGTGAATTTCTTGGGGGGGACTCGAAAGATTTGCTAAATGTCATCTTTGCCATTAATATCTTTTTTGGGGGTATATTATCATAATATCATTCCTAAAACTATTGATGTCTGATTCATGCATGAGTGAAATGTTGCTAATTCGCTTTTTAGTGAACTTAAACTCCAGTTCGTAAACCCCATCCCCTGGTTAAAGTTGATACATTCAACAGACAAATTCAAGGGAAATGTGTTTGATTGAAATATTTGTCTGCTGTTGTGCATATAAAACCTGAACCATCAAATAATTGCCAGAAAAGTATTCTTTTTTTTTTAAACTGGAGTGTTTATTGGACCTTCTAAAAAATAGCACTTTGCAAATAGGAGTTCAATTTTGTATCATATTAGATACATCCGGACCTTTGGTAATTTATTGCTCACAGTAGTTTCGTTTTTTCAACATCTTGTAACCCCTTAAACTCTGAGTCTCTTTTATGTATTTCCTAAAGCAATTTCAAACTTTAATTGTTACCCCAAACTACACAACAATATATACATCATATATATATATAATATAAACATATATATACGTGGACTGAATACCACAAAATAATCTGCGTACATGACCTGCGTCTGTCCCCATTGCTAACACCAAATGGGGCTGAGACAATATTTCCCCATTTGACTTGCATAGTCTGGTTGGCATACCAGCAAGCCAAAATTTATATAATGTACTTCAGGACTCCTCTTTGGTTTAAATGAAAGTTTTTTCTTCTGTGAAAGATAAACAAAGAAAAACTCTCACCCGGGGCTCCCACAGGCTTCTCCGGGATCGGTTGCGTTGCCTCTGTATCACTGACTATTAAAACAATAACCATAAGAAAATGTGGACAGAGGCCTATTATCCTTATGAATACATTTGAATTAAATCAGTATTCTCTCAAAATGTAGTTCATTAACTTGTCTACACTAAACTCTGCATGATGTGAAGTATTTGTGAATTGTCATAGTGATCATTACTTACTATTACTAATTAATTGTAATAATAATAATAATGTATTATGGCATGCCATGACCAGCATATTGCCACCTTCCTAAAATAATGGCCTGTCTTTTTTTTCAGAAAACAAAACTGAACAAAATATTCACATAGGCCAGTATCCTACAGGGGTAGAATAATCACAGAATCTGTTTACCTGAGGATGTATGTGATCTTACCAGAGGCGGCCAGCATCGTGAGATGATTTAGGCAACAGTACAAAAAAAGTTGTAAAAAAATGACAGAACATTATTTTCGGAAGGTGACGATATGTCAAAGCATTTAATAAAAATTAAAAATAATTCAGAGCACATACTTCAAAATGTTTTTATATTTAAATACATTTTACAACTTGAACCGGGTTGTAGTTGGTCAACAATAGCAAAGAGATAGCTTTGGTTATGACTTGCAAAAATAGAAAGATGAGTTATACACAAGTTAGTAATTTGAAAACTACATGAATTTAGCTGGCATCCAATGTTTTCAACAAATGAACAAGCTGACACAGCATGTGTGCATCTCAATAGTCCACTAGGTGGCACCAGGTGTTGTAAGCCCACTCCCTTCCCCTTCTATGCCACTGAGCTGCAGTGGGTTTCCAGTACAGGTATTCCCTGAAGGTTTAAAGTTTGAGTCTGTAAATGAGGTGAGCAAGGGAACATTGCTTTCAATGCCTCCTGCAGTGCCACATTTCTCTTCGACGCAGGTTTGCCGGCAGCTTTGCTTGCTGTAAGGAAAGACAATGTGGGAATAGTGCTACTTAATGGCCAATTGTGTGAGAAGATTAAACAGGTCACCATAGCAATAAAATAGCCTTACATTGTGTAAGCCGTCTCTTCTTGCTGATTTGCTTCCTGAGTGCTCTAACATCTGCCTGCAGCTTCTCCACTAGTTGTTCGCTTTTCTCTACTTCACTGCATGCCTTCTGTTGATGGGAAAACACTGAGTATGTGGGATGGCAGGTGACAATAAGCAGTTTGCAAGTCACCGGTGGCTTCTGTGCTAACCTGCAATTCTGAGTGCAAAGAATCATTCATGTCATTCACTTCTATTACTTCTTTCAGTGATCCATTTGAGAAGAATCGCAACCTGTAGAGACGACAAAAACAACAATATTGTGTTATGTGGACAAAGACATGACTCACATCCTTAAATATACCACGGCCCACTGGTGAACACAATGATCATTAAACGGATATTTGACAACAGAACAGGAACAAAACCATTTCAAAATAACTTTTTTCCCCTCCATTTCTCCAGCCATAGAAGTGTACTTATGTTTTTGCATGGCACGGTTATAACCCGCTGCAGAGCAGGGTACGGAGAGCTTCCAGTAGTCTTGCTGTTCCACCAAACCCAAATTGTTTATCACAACCGGAACATTGTGAAACTGCCCGCTAAAACAAAGAGAGGACATTTTCATAGGTTGCTTAATACCAGAGCCAAACACTAATCATTATACTGCAACTGTGGATTGTACATAGGAAGGAAATCTATAGTCTTAGGTTTACTACATGATTAGCCATTCGTATCCAAGTGATTCCTATAGGTTCACCTGCTGCGTGATTGGAAGGCAGCGTATTCCGTTCTGTGAGTGCCGCCTTGTGATGTCACCTCGCCAGGCGTCAACAGCAAAAAGAAGAACTCAGGATTGGACAGGGCTTTCTTCAGGTTCTGGTGGACGGACTTCTCTCGAAACGTCATTTGCTGTTCTGTGTTTCTACGTTGTCTGTACCAGCCAATCACGGTTTCCTACAACATTAAACATAAATTAAACATGCATGTAAAACAAATAATATATTATGAGTTGTTTAAGAATTTACAATGTTTCATCCACAAGCTCACCTGGTTTTCTGACAATATCTGTCTCATTGTGTCCTGGTTCACCTCACCTACCCCATTGTAAAAGCTAGAGGGTATATAAAAATAGGAGTATTAGAATAGAATAGTATTAGAATTTATATTTATTAGTGTAGTGTTTATTTACTGGCCACTAAAGACAAGTCCCCATTTTATACAACTCACAATTATGGAACTAATGTGCATGCATAAGAGTGTGTTTACTTTGTCCAATAATGTGCATTTATAGACACAATTGGGTTATAACATCTGCCAAACGTATGGTAGTTCAGAATGGTAGTTCAGAAACGATGGTATTTCCAAAGTGTTTTCATCAGGACACAACATTTTATACAATATTGTATTAACAAGTCATACAGCACTTACTTATTAAGTGTGTGGCACGGAATATGTTTTTGGATATCTGGAGAGAAAAAAGGTTATGAAATGCCCAGTGGAATGTAAGACTTTTTTTGTTAAAGAGATAAATAACTTACCAATGATCTGCTCAAGATGAATGTGATCATTTTGAATGTCATCTACGATGAGACTCTCCTTATCTTTGATCTCTCCACAAATGAGACCTTCCTGCAATTGTTTTATTGTAATTATATATTCCTGATGAATGTGGTTATTATGAAATATCATACATAATAGTCTGCTTTTCAAAACTAAGCATTTAGTTGGTAAACTAATAGTCCAGCTCATGTGACACTACCACTAGGCTACGGAAAGACACAAGTAATCTGTACATACAATATTTAGACTACAATGCGTGCCTCATGCACACACGACCTGTCGAATGGTCTCACATTAACACCACGTCTCTCAAATTCTATATATTTAATAATCACTTTAATTCAAATCAATTTAGTATTCTGCTTTCATTATTTTTACTTAAACTCGAAAAACTTTTAAAAGCTTCCACTGCACGCGTGAAAACACTCTGTATCCGCAACACGTGTTGGATGCGATGCCTGATACATCTTAGCAACATTACTATTATATCTAAGAATAACTAAGTTACCACATCAGAGTCGCTGTTATAGTGTTCAAACATCAATGAAGCCAGGACTATTCCAGGCACTCGAATAGAAACGTCCGCCATACTCTTTCCTAATCACAAGTGTCTTCTTCTTTTTTGCCAATACTGGCGATACTGGTACCGTCACCTAACGGTGTGGAGTGTTACAACAACAAATATTTTACAAATGATGGCGGATAATTATAGATGGATGCTGCCACCTACTGTATTGGAGTGGATCTACTACATTATGGGAATTACTACAACGTAAAAACTGTACTATTTGTACGCAGTCGAGAGGGGGCGTGTTTAAAACCAATGGCTTGTGTTCGCTTTTCTGTTACCACAGCCTGCTTCTTCTTACTACTACACTACACTGGAAAAATACCCTGACAGCTGTTCGCCTGGAAGGTGTGGTATTATCCTAATATATGTGTTATAAAACGTTATATTTTAATTGACAGCATTCCAATTAAATGTAATTGTTAACAATGTGATTGTTTCATATAATCATAAACATGCGTATCCATTCCTTTGTTGCATTAGATCACGATATGACCAGAGTTCTTAGTGATGGAGGACCCCTGGGCATTAGCTCTTGTATTGTTCCAGGCATGGATTTCTGTGGTGTTGGGTCTAGTTATGTTACCGGCAATGTTTGGTCTCTCCCTGGGTGTAACTGGAGTCTATATTCAGATTCTGGTTAAAACTCTGGAGGTAGGCTAACTGAAGTATTGTTTTGCTCCAGTCAATTCTTGTTGTAAATATTATTGTTAGTGAAACCCTTACACTTGTAAAGCAGCCATATGATACAACACCCCTATCTGGGGAATAGCCTACTAATGTACACACACATGCATTTTATTGCTGCGTTCACTCATCACTGAAGGACATGATTAGGCACGTTGAAGCAGGCATTGTGTAATTGTTGAATAACTAAATTGTTATCTGTGTAGTGGGCCACACTACGAATCCAGAGAGGGCGCAAGGAGAAGCCAAGCGTGCCAGTGGCCGTACCAAATGGTAAATGTATTTTTTACATAGGCTAATTACATCGTTATTCCGTCTTAAACTCTTTGGAATGTGTTTTATTCTATGTCTCTATTGTCTGAATTCACTATTAAGTTGTCTTACAACATAATTGGTTGGGAAATAGTTATTTTGAAAGTAATGCTTAAATACCAAATACCATATACCAAAATGCCATTCACAGAACAATGTGTTCTTTGCGTAAGGGATTGGTATGAGACAAGGCTGCCCATGTGACTGTGTGAGAGTGTGGTAGTGGTTTATTGGTCAGCTCATCCGGCTACTCCAGTGGTGTTCAGCATTATGGACACACACATGTCCTGTCTCAGGCTGATGGTGATGCAACAGGGGATTACATAACTTTGGTCAGGCATCCAGCTTGTGCTCAGCTCATATCCGATATGCTCTGTGTTTTTTTTTTGGGGCGATATATTGTCTCAAAAATAATATATATATAGTATATAATGATCAACTAAATTATTGTCAGAATCATGTAAACAATGTTGCTTCGCTATTGTCCTGTAAAATCAATTGTTTATTATGAATGGTTACACCAATTTCATTGCTTGGCTAATTCTTAAAAATGTACCTTGACGTGATAAAAACAAATGGCACATTTTCGCATTTATTCTTCCAAATGTTTGCTGGAATTATGCAGTCGTCTGTAAAAACACCTTTTAAAACCTTGAGGAACACTCCTTTCACCTGTCACTGTCTGCTGTGTGTGTGTGTGTGTGGGGGGGGGGGTGTCAGTACTACATTTGCTAAATTAGAAATGTGATTACTCTATAGTCTTAAGGACACATAAGGAATTCATTATATAATAATAAACACATTCTAATGAAAATGGCATGGAGACAAACAAGAGCAAATGATTGTCAAATGTGCCTATGTCCTGACTGAGCAGGATCTGGTTTTTGATTGATATATCCCCATATTGTCTTTGTGTGATATTTGCACAGGGATCATTGAAACAGAGGGGCGCTCCATGGAACAGGAGATGGGAGAACTGCGATGCTCTGGGGGAGAATTTGCTCTCAGCGATGTCTTTTATTTCTGCAAGAAGGGAATGGAGAGCATCATAGACGACCAGGTGACCCAGCGCTTCTCATCTGAGGAGATGGTGTCCTGGAACCTGCTCACACGCACCAATCAGAACTTCTGCTACATTAGCCTTCGGCTAACTGTCATCTGGGGTGTTGGAGTCTTTGTGCGCTACTGTGTGCTTTTCCCGCTCAGGTTAGTCTGCAGCCTAGAAACACACTTGATGTCTCTGTTAAAGGGCCACAGTGAATTACCTTTTGTGTCTTATAGGATTACCTTGGCAACCATTGGCTTGACGTGGCTTGTGATTGGAACAAGGATGGTTGGATTTCTACCTGAGAGCAGGTACACTAAAGCTCTGTAAACGTTTTAAAATGTCTTATAGCCTTTTAGTAAACATCACCCAACTGTCCCAGTTTAATACATTTGTTTAATCTGAATATAATAGAAACTTTTAATGTCTGCACAACTTTTGGTTGTTCATAATTTCAGTTTGCTGAAGTATATAGTTACTGTAATGAGCTGGATAAATCTATTAGACTCAATATATACATCCCCAAAATGCAAACACCTAATCAACTTCATTGTAAATAAGAATTTAGTCTTAACTGATTTCACCAAGTAAAATACATTTAAAATTAACCAAATTAAGTTGAAACGTACTACTTGTTTTAAATTGTATAGCTAACTGAAACTAAAACTAAAACAGTTCTAAAATATGAAATTAGGTGAACATCTTTTATCTGTTAATTGCAACCAGATTCCAATGTCAAAAACAAAATAATGTAGGAAAAGTAGGAAGTGGAATTGGAAAGCTTTTGGAACTTGTTGTTCTAGGGTTTCTGTATACCTGCATTTGTATTGATGTATTACAGTGCAAAGAACTGGCTGAGTGAGCTGATCCACCTGATGTGCTACAGGATCTGTGCCAGAGGACTCTCTGCCACCATCCATTACCACAACAAGTCAGTTCCAGCCTCCATCTAGGGCTAGATGTCACATGATTCCCAAGGGTCATGGCATTTCTGCAGACAGGGAAAGCCAAGGAACCTTCATTATGTTTTTCCAGGCTCATGGACTAGTTGGATTTTATTCCATGCACTCCTATGTACTGTACTTTATATGATAATTAAAGTCAGAAATGTAAATGGTGATACAGTGATACAACATATGCAAATTTCAGACCCTAATATTGTTTTCCTAGAGAGAACAGACCACAGAAGGGAGGTATATGTGTCGCAAACCATACCACACCTATTGACGTTGTCATTTTGGGCAACGATGGATGCTATGCGATGGTGAGTATCTTCAACATTGCACATCAGGTTACCATTGGTATTTTGCTGTGTCATCACAGCCATCGTTGCTCAGACGCAGGGCACTGTCTGTCCCACATTTTGTCACAGGTGGGCCAGGTTCATGGAGGCCTGATGGGGGTCATTCAGAAGTCAATGTTGAGGTCTTGCCCCCATGTGTGGTTTGAGAGATCCGAGATGAAAGACCGCCACGCTGTCACCAGTAGGTGAGACGTGAACAGGGAAACATATTTTAAATAAACATCTTGCATTTAATAAACAAAAGCATTTTGATCAGATGTACTTATTTGTTTTCAGATAAAAAAAATGTTTCTTGCTAGCTAGTAAAACTATAACAAATATATAACAAATGTAAAATAAAATATATATTAAATATAAATAAAAGAGAAACTGATGCAGTGGTCTCTTAATTATTTCCAAAGTTATATACCAGCTGACTGTATATTATCGTTATCATATCTATACAGTACTGTACCATACACTACACTGAACTGTTCTGCGTACTGCTTCTCATCAGATTAAGGGAGCATGTTGCAGCTAAATACAAACTGCCCATCCTGATATTTCCTGAAGGTGAGTTTTAGCTCTGCGGACGTGGTGCAATACTATTAATTTAGCGGTGGTTGTTGTTGTGATGTATTTACAGAATCTGCCACCCCTCTTCCAGGAACTTGTATCAACAATACATCGGTAATGATGTTTAAGAAAGGAAGCTTTGAAATTGGAGGGACCATATACCCGGTTGCCATTAAGGTTTGTCATTGATCAAAATTAATGCTTTTCAACAGTATCTACTTAGGCTATACACGAGAGACATGTTTGATGCTTAGAAACATTGTGTTGTTGTACCTGAATAATACTTAAGAAACATCTGGAAAAGATGTAGAAATATTCAAAAGCAAGTTCCCTACAAACACCACAAAGACATCACATTACTGTAAGTAATGATGCTGTGCTAGGACTAATTCTCCTTTGTCTACATCTACAGTATGACCCACGTTTTGGAGATGCCTTTTGGAACAGTGCAAAATATAACATGACCAGTTACCTGCTCAGAACCATGACCAGCTGGGCTCTTGTGGTTAACGTATGGTACCTTCCCCCTATGACCAGACAGGTGATGACTCCTCATATGCTTGCTATACAAATACTCTAATTGTATTATGTGCTGGTTGGGTTTAGGAATGCATTTGCTTCCATGAGCTCCAAAAATGCTCCTCTGTAATTTGACTGTAGATGCTGACAGTTCTTCTGTTGTGTGTTTTTGACAGGACGGGGAAGACTCTGTCCATTTTGCCAACAGAGTGAAATCTGCCATCGCCCACCGAGGAGGGCTTCTGGACCTAGCATGGTAGGGAAGAAGGATCTGTTATCAGTCCATCATATTGTAATATCCCATTATACAACCATATGAAGAGCAGTGGGACATTTGAAATGAAATGCAATTTCACTGATTTTAGGGACAGGAAACAATAAAAATAAAACAATGTATAAGGTCAGTAAGTGCGCACTACCATTATAACCCCTGCTGTTTTGTGCAGGTTATTTAATATTTTTAAGCTTCTGTCTAGGCCTGAAGCAGCTGTATTTTAGTGGTATTGCATCCATAAGAACTGACCTAAGAACTGAACCATGTGTACAGTAAGTGTTACATTATGGCAAGCTAATGTGACAGATCACACAATCACACATTTCTTCACGCTTCACTCCTCAGCAAAAAACCCTTTCACTCCTTTGGTATATAGCCAGCACATTCCATAGATACAGAGATTAGCTAAAGGGCATCTGTTTTGTCAAACGGTTTGAGGGAAAAGCACATTAGGCTAACTCTAGTGTTTGTGAATGTGTGTGTTGTGACAGGGATGGGGGTCTAAAGAGAGAGAAGGTGAAGGATTATTTTAAAGAAGAACAGCAGAAGATGTACAGCAGCATAATTGTGGCACAGGAACAGAGCAAAGCCTCTGAAATAAAACCTCAACACACCTCAAGTAACTGAATCATCTCATCTTTATGTTTGCCTATTTACAATGTAAGATATCCTTGAGTATCCTGAAAGGCATCCTGAAATAAAATATAATAATAATAATAATAATTATTATTATTATTAATATTATCCATCCATCCACCCATTTTCAACTGCTTATCTGTGATCGGGTAGCAGGGGCAGCAGCTCAAGCAGAGGACCCTGTAAGGCTGTATGAGAGTGGTTAGGACCCAAACGACGATAGGCAGGCAGCATTTAGATACAGTATTAACATGTTTAATGTATTACAGGAAGATTCACATGGAAAGACACTTACTTCGACAAAGACTAATAAGCGGTTCTGAAAGTACTAATATTCACATAAACAAGACAGATCATAGAGTACAAGTAACAAAGTACAGGTGCAACACATGAGACATGATTTAAAAAACACAGGAGGAACCCACGAGATTGGAAACAGAGCAGGGAGTGACAGGGAAACAGGCCTGAAACAAAAGGTAAAAACTGAACACAACAATACTAGGACCACATGACAGACAGAACGTTACAGACCCCAAACTTCCCTTTCTTGTGCCGCATTAACCAGCTCTGACTGAGGAATCCCAAAGCGTTCCTAGGCTATTATTATTATTATTATTATTATTATTATTATTATTATTATTATTATTAGCAGTATTATTTTCATTTATAAATCTTACCACGTTGGTGTTCTTTGTAAATATCTACTGCACCCATGAGCTATTTCATATAAAGTTAAATGTATTCATTATGTATTTCCTATATTTCTGATTTTGGTTGCCTTCTTTTTCTATACTGATATTGTATGTATTTTGTCAGGTCTTAAACCATGCCACAATATTGACAGTTTGGTGGTGTTTTTGTTACATGTGGCTCTCTTCTCAGAAGCCAAACACTAGGGGGCAGTATATGATAACATACTACAGTATGTAGCACTACTATCTACTAGATAACACCCAGTCCATTGCTGAAGACTTGAGCCATACTTCGTATATACACTTTAAATGCAGTGGAAAATCAATATTAAAATGATCCACAATATGATAGAGGCTCAATGATTACTATTATAATTACAATTTTCTATTATTGATCATAAAATTGATGGTGTTCTTATATAAGTAGTCCATATATGTATGTGTACATTTTCTTTCATTTTTTTTCTTTTTTGTTTCAATAATGTTTATAGTTGCCTTGAATCTGACCTTTTACCTGTGAAAGACAAATTACCTATTGTACCTTTATTTTTACAGACATAAGTGCATGATTTTCTACACATACAATTTTTTTTTATATATTGTATTATGAATGTAAAAGATGTACCACTATAAAGCAAATTAAAACATCTTGCAGGGCTTATTTATTGGGCATGTAAATTGTATCCTAACAAATATATCCCAACAAATTTCCAGATAGGATAATTACATACATATCTTATGTCATGTTCATTTACTAACACTGCTGATACAAATGTAATGAAATATCCGCTGTAATATTGGAGAACTGTAAGGGCAGAGTTTCCCATTAGCAAGAAGACATTATTCCTCATCAGTAATAGAAAGCAATATATATAAGAGAGAGAGAGAGAGAGAGATCCCACCAACTCAAACGGCTGAACAGATGAGTATAGCCGTGATATGTTTACTGTGACGGTGCTTTAATAAAGAACGCAGACACTGTGAAATAGCATTGAGTTATTCCTCCACAAACAGTGAGCAAGAGGCGGATTAGATTTCACAGGCTCTGTCTCTCAAGCAGAGACCATCTCCCCGCCATCCCGGCTATAATAACAAGCCGGCAACTTAAATTGCTTGAACAGAAATGTTTGTTCTCCTTTAACAAGATTGTGAATTATTAATAGGATCTAAAGCCGATTTTATAACCTGATTCTGGAGGTGGGACTCTTGGCGAGCAATGCTCCACCATTTACTGTGATGTATGTGTCTGCACATCTTTATATCCAATTTAATGTGATTCAGATAGATTTCAAAGGGACATCATAAAAGGCATTGGAGTGACCCCTGCTAGGTCCGAATGACTGTAGACTCCATACAACTACCCTGTGTCTCAGTATGTTGATTAGATTTGCTCAATTTTAGTTATACTCACAGAGATCTATACAAATGTAATGCAGGTACACTAAGTAAATATGAATACATTTCCAAATCAAATCAATTGTCCCAGAGAATGTAGTATGTACTGGACATCATTTTAAATCACGGCTTGCTGGGAATTGGGCAGTTTGACCAGTAGCAAGGATAAATGACTGATTCTTGGACTCGCCATTAGTTAGAAGAACATAATGTCTATAAATACATTGTACTACAGTACCATTCTGCTTGAAAAAGAACTCCTGTTTTTTAACGTGTGTGATGTTAGGATACCACACAGCTCAACGGAAATAATACATATTATATAAGCATAGTGAGGGATGTCAGAAAAGACCATGTTGGCCATAACTAATTGAATTCCAGAAAACCATAGGCCAAATGGTTTTCAAGGCATTTTAATATGAATATAGTAGATACCAGGTAAATAATGATCCCATTATCCCCATGTTTAATTTTTAAAAATTGTATAGTGTTGAACAATATAGTCAACAAGGAGTTGTTCTTAACCGTGTGTATTCAAAATTCGTACCATATACTGTATTTTCCATTAAAATGTTGTCTATAATGTCTATAAAATATATACTATACTGTCTGTGCATAAGTAATTCAGTATATGCAGTAATACAAATTATACAAATATGGTAGTGCTTTTAGATAACATAATCAAAAAGTAACAGACAAACAAAACCAACATCCTCAAAATCAATATGTTATTTCATTGTGTGGGATTATTTTTGTCTCTAGTATGCTAAGAATAAATATATATGTAGGGCTACAGTGAATTATTTCACAATACACGGATATAATCTGCAACAAAATGTACTGCATTACATTTCAGGTGATTTACTATTAATTTATTTTTATTGTATGTGCCCGTCTGTGTGTAGTATGTGTGCAACCGCTTTCATGGCCAGGAGGGGGAAATATGAGACCAAACCTTTCGCATTGTGCTCATTTGCATACGCTAATGAAACGGGCTTTAATTGGTCAAAATTGATTTTCTTTTCCCTGTTTTGATTGAGCTACAATTGAGTCTGAGGTTCGTCATGTGTAGAGCTGATTGATTTGTGGTTTAATTCCAGTTTATTTAGTTTAGGAAATAATTATGTACTCATGCAATAATTGGACAGAGAGAGAGAGAGAGAGAGAGAGAGAGAATGACTGAGCCTCCCTGATTCACCCCAAAGTGATTTTCATCACATCTATAATAGATAAACCTCTACATTTTTTCTTCTTCTTAGAAATCCACACAATTCAGTTTTTCCACTGAGTGAAAAAGTGGAGTTACATGAAAAATGTCCTTCGTTGGGGTACATGAAGGTGTGAAATTGCAGACTACTCTTTGCCCTCGGCCCCGGGCTTCAAAAGGTATTTCTTTTTTTATTGACAGAGTAGCAGGATTTCACCTTGATGGTTGCTCTCGGTAGTGGCTGGCTGGCTGTTCCCAGCACCTTCCTACCCTTGATTGCTTTTGTTTCCAGGTCACCTGCTATCTATTGCTGCAACTTTTTCAATTTCTCACAGCTTGTTGTATGAAGACTGAACTGAAGCCGTCGCCATCACGTGCTCACGCCATGTTGTGGAAACATGCATCAAGCCTTCTGAGAAATAGTTGGCAAGGCAAGGCAATACACATTACAGTACACGCTTGGTAGGCAACCGAGATCTTGTCAACTCCGATGAAGAACTATTGTTGTGCGAGTTCATCAAATGAATAATCAAATAAATGTCTCGGTTCATTAATATGAAATTATCTGAACATGAAGATTAATTGTATTAAATTTATTAAAGTGTGTTTTGTATAAATCCAAGCCTGGGATGTGATGGATGATGAGAAAGGCGTGATGAATGAAGAAAGGAGCGGAACTAAATTGAAAGTGTACTCATCCGTTCTCTTCTCACAACTAATGATAAATTGAGCATGTCACGTCGAACAATACAAGTTCAGGTTTAAACGTCGTCCTACACAGAGCTGTAATGTGGCTCGCAGACAACATTACAGCCAGGTAGCCTATGACAACGACTGTAGGCTGAAGGAACTGCTAACATTACCTCATACTGCCCTGATAGGCCTAAGCAGACAAGGTGAATGTTATTAAGTTCATATCAATTTGTTTGTCTCTGTCTGTGAGGATATAGGCTAGGCCTATGTGGAAAGAAGTTACTAAAACGCATGCCTACCTAGACATTTAGCCATTTTAACACATGCACCTTTATGTCTTTTTAACTGACGTTTGTTCAATTATCTCTGGGAAATGATTGCAGGAATATTGTTTACTTTCTTTGTTAAAAAACTAAATTACTGATAGACAGCCAAAGTTGCAGATGATCAAATTCCTATTAAGATTGCATCTGGGTTCCAGCCAGCAGCTTGTATTGTAAATGATATTGCCATCTGTGAGATTGCGACAGTTGGGGAACGGGGAACAGGATCTCTATCAATCTCCAGTTATCCTACAATATTGGTTATGGCATTCCTGCAATGCAGTATCCAAAGTTTGAATGCGATTGATGAATATTGACATTACTGCAGGCTAATACAGTATTATACTTTGCTGAACATGCCAGATTAGCTCACTTCCTGACAGAATATTAATTATTGCCCATTTCATCTTGCTTTATTACCATTTAATGAAACAGTGTCTCAGGTTTAGCAGCTATATACTACTCATTTGAAAGAATGCTGGACGTTGATGGATCCATATCAAATATGATCCTCTCCTGATACAGAGCAGTGTTGTTTGTAATTAACGTTTACCCCATCAGCTAACTTACACTAAAGTGCACGTGGCTATAAGAGTAGAGAGGAATGCAATCCACAATGCACAGAAGAGATGGTAATTCCATGACAAAACAACCATGTGCTTTCAAGCACAAGGATAATACGGTAATGTTAGATACACGTTGAGGAGTGTACCTTTAAATATGGACACGATGCTCTTCGTCTCTCCACCAACCAGAGGCAGAAGCACTGCTCCAGCGATACAACTCCGTTTCTCCAATTTCATTCTCGTACAGCTTTGCAGAAATAAAAAAACAGTTCAGCGGAGCAGTACACGCACTTCACAACTTCTAGGCAAAATGAATACTTTTTAATTTGTCTGCCTGGGATGGCCCCAGGCCCCAGGACAATGTTGATGGATGATGTTTTAATGCTGCTGAATGTTATTTTTACTGAACAGGGAAAACTATAAATTTTTACTTCATTGGCAATGATCGTGCCCTATGCATAAAAGTGCAGAGGCTGTGCGTTGCCCATGAATAATCGCCCCTCGCAGCAGATGTTACTTTGCAAAAACCAATTCCTCGGATAAGATTTGCAGAAGATTAATTGTCTACAGCTGTTTCATGGCCCGGTGCAATCTTAATACATTTATGAGAAGTTTAAAAGCTCACTAGAGGCAACTCAGTCTCCCGTGTGAGGGTGCAAAGAGGAAAAAGAGGGGCTTTATTTCTTGGTCTAGAACCCTATATCCTCCACCAGATTCTTCATTAGCTTTTATGCAATATGACTATGAGGCTGGTTGTCATTATAGAGCAAGGGGCAACAGCGTCCTCTCTCCTCTTCCTTTCTTCTCTCTTTTCCACTCATCATCCCTGTATTTTCATTTTGCCCCCCGTTTGATTGACCAAATTATTCAGATTTGTGCAAATGAGTTGTTTTCATTTTTCTTCTCTGGGGGTGGAAATTGAAAGTGACCCAGTGTGACCCCCATCTATTACTCAAGCCAAATTGCAGTGAATGTGCAGTCCGGATCATTCTACTGCGGGCGGCATACCACTGCCAGGGCTTTGTTAACCCAGAAGACATGACCCTGCCCATACACAGTGTCTGTACAGGTTTGCATGAATCGCTGTGTGTTATGACCCAGCACACAGCTTTTCCACCGCTCTATTTAGATGTTCTGGAGAGAACAAAGCCAATCATGTTCACCATTTCAGTGATGGGTCAAGGGGGCGCATGCAACATGGCACTTGTTTAAGGTGAGTTTTCACAGAACCATTTTGTGTTTAAAAGTTCCTGAAATGGACGGAGAAGACATCATTTGTCTAGGGGCTAAATTTTCTTACCACCGAACCCTCTGCTGATCTCACCGTTGTGTGCGTTTCATTCCACTGTATAGTTCATTTGATGATACTGTAGCTGCTAGAAAAGCTAAAGGAATGATTCAGCTTTTAATAGATTGTCTGCATTCATTATTTATGGGTTTCTCAGTGTTGGAATAAATTACTAGAAACCACAAGACTTGTCGGACATAGTCATCTACCATGTTTTGAGGATTTTGTCATTCTAAAATACAATGTTATGACTTATATGCGATCCATATTTTGAAGAGGGCCTTTCCTTCTAGCCATATTATGAGAAAGTCCTTTAAATCCTACTCTGAACACATGAAACAACTACTTGATAATGCCTGACATGAAATCCCAACATAATACAAACTAACCACCGTAGCATTTAACAATATTTAAAAATGAAACATGGCATAATAGGCTGTGATAAAACAAAGTTTTTCTTACATTTGCATGATTTATACAGTATAGCGAATCTGTACTACATTTAGTGTAGTAAATATGCAACTACGCAAAATCTTTTTAGCAGCATAATTTCCATTAGTTCTCGGGTGACGATAGGACTTAATTACTAATTGGTTCCAGCTCTCCCAGCACTGGGCTCATTATTGAAATTAAGTTAATGAACATCATATCGTGCCTCTACCTTTTATTGTATTTCTAATTCAGAGTGCTTACAAGTAAATAGAATCACCACAGGGCAAGGCAAAGAGTCTGTGATACAGAATGAGCTAGACATGCATTGTTTCCTTTGCAAATGGTGCGTTCTACCTTCACAATTGTAAGGACGTCATCCAACAACAGTATTCTAGAGGTACCCACTTCTCAATTTGGAATTCTCTTGTTGTTATAAAAAACACTGGCTGTCACTCCTCTCTAATTCTCATCCTACAGAGCGCCCAAGATGGCGCCGCCGCTGTCTATCGCGCCCTCATCGCGCGTCCTTTCATGGAGAGCTGTGTTTGAGCTGTGTAGAAATGTAGAGTTCTGCTAGCATGTCACCATAACAGAATATAGGTGTCCACCTTTAAAATGGAAACCAATGTTTAGGTTTATGGCCGTGGAGAGCGCAAGGGGCCACAGTATGCACCACAGGCGTTCAGGTGTGAGCCTACTCCCATCTTTATTCTACCCTGCAGCTTCTCTCTCCTTGCATAGGCGTTGGACCAACAGATACCTGTCACGTATGAGGAATAGGATCTTTCCTTAACAAATGCCTCATTCTCTGTGGATTATTTACTTTTAATGGGCAGGGGGATGAGAAAAGCACTTAATATGTGCTCACACGAGTTGTGATGTATGGGGTCATCATAGAAGTGGTGGCATCGCCCCGCAGGTTGCTCCTTGGAAATAAATCTATCAGCAGCCAGGTTTACATGGAGGTCTACATATATAGTGCTGCTCTGCTACGCTCAGAGAAGCTGCCAGAAGAGAGAGAAAAAAAATACTTACTGTCGTATCATCTCATGTGACACATGCCTCCACTGGTGGACGTGCCTCTTTTGGCTTGGCACATTCCTGACAAGACATAGCCCTATATGGAGGAGGAAGTATTATAACGCTGCCATTTATTTGTAATTCAGTATTATTAATATTCATGATCAATCATCAGCAAAGAGCCATCAAAGATGTAGCATTGGTGGGTTTTATGATGTTATTAATGACAAGCTAAACACTCAAAATGACATGCCTTACTGTTTCCACTCATTCATCGCTAAACTCTTAATCACTAAAAGTATTAATTCCACCAGCATACCAATATTAATATCCTGGATGAAGATTAAAAGTAATATTAATGTAAGGCCAACATAAAGACAGAGTCATTATTTAAGCGCTGTCATAATTTGTCTCATTTAAATATCAAGTGATAACACGTTATTTCAATTTAAATAAGGACATTCATTTTCTTTTTATGCTGAGTAATCAAAGCAACATTTAATTTGTTTTATTGGTTTTAAATGAAATTCACTCAATCAAGCATACTGAATAATATAAATTCAGGTAATATGGTATCTACAAATATGTAATTCATTTGATATATTCTCATTCCAGAAAAATGAATGAACAATTTAAATATGAATCTGACTTGACCCATGAAGGCCAGTAAAATAATCTTAAAATCTAGCTCAAATTATAATTATCAGTTTGCTGTAAATCAAATGGCAATAACTGTTCACACTTTTACACTATTATCTTCTCTGTAAAAAACATCCTGTTGTCTAAAACATACACAAATAAATCAAGGAGGTTTAAATGTTAACATTATTACACTGTGATCAACAAATGTTTTCTCTCAGGGTTTTCTCCTAATATCCTTGTGATTTGACATCATTGTAAACCAGGGAGTTTCGTGCTGTGTATTGGCGGTGAGCTGACTTGCTGTGTTGGGAGCTTGTAAATAGCAGTGTTTCATCAGCAAGCCGCCAGCAGGTTGCAGCACTAGTTGACTGGGAAGGGAGGGGAGGAGTCAGTAGATTATGGCTGGGCCATGCACTCGGAAAATGAGATGAGAGGCCTCCGCCAACACACACACACACACACACACACACACTGCAACCTTCCCATCATCCTTTTAATAACTTGTAATATTGTGGCAGGAGGTTTCTGCCAGGCTGAAGCTGATGGATGCTCTCGCCGATGAGACGTTACAAGCTCAAACTAGATTGGCCAAACAACTAAACATACAAATTATTAAAAAAGGAGGGGTTAGCCTCTGGCCCCCGGGACGAAAATGAATAACCTTTAGTTAAGACGATAGCATTTCCAAGAGCAATTTATATGTCTATTGACTGGAGAAAGTGTCCTTTCAGATGTGCGGAAATTGTCTTACAAGGAGATGAGATCTTTTGCTTGACACCGGATTTGGAGGCCAGAGCAGAGCAAATATCACATTAGCTGTCCAGGAGCTGGAGAGATGGTATCACATTGTTTCTGCTCAGGACAAACACAAGCACATATCAGCCGACATCACACAAACACAGGCACACATACACACACATACACACTCAAGGGCTCAGCCAGACAATCCACGCTGATTATTTGAAGAAATGGCCTCTTGTGTCGCACGTATCGTTTCGTTATGGACGGCTGAGAGTTTATGCTCAAGTGGCATTTCTCATTACATCTCACACTGGCCTGTTTTGACAGGAAGATCCTTTCATTTGCCACTCAAGTCTATCAGTGTCAACGCAGGGCTCAGTCACAGCCCCATATATTTGGATTAAATAGTCAGAGTCATTACAGCGAGTGTTATTGACCTTTTAAGATACAACTTTAATAGCTTTTCCTCTTCTCTCTGCCCGCATGCATGTGAGACATGGAAGCCAGCGGTGCTTATGAAGTCCCCCTTAGGGCTCGCCTGGAATTGGAATGAAATACTTTAAATCCCCTCTTCCTTGTAGGTAATGCCCCGGGCTTTGTATCAAAAAGACGAGAAATTAATGGCAAGCACACAATGAGAATAAGCGAGCAGCTGGGATTACATGAAAAGACACTCATTTTCCAGTCACCAGCCAAGCTAGACAAAGCTTGTAGATGTATGTTGTGTGCTTAGAAGCAAACAAAGTGGCACACTTTCTCTCTTGAAAGCCAAGGTGAGGAGAAAGCCTATAGAATACATACTAAAATATTGTCTCATACTTTGAAGGTTTTCTTGAGTGAGCCATTTCACTAACAAATGTCTGTTGTCAAGGGATGTCTGTTGTGTTTCACTGTAGTATTCGTAGAACATTTCTACCCATGTGTTTGAATTTATAAGTCAGCTGTTCATGACCGTTTATGTAGGGGAGGTGTAGAGTATGGTACGCTGTTAGCCTACCGTATAGGAGCTCTGGGGACAGTAAAGAGTAACATGCAAGTGTAAGAGTTTCATATGAGCAAGAAGTGAAGAAGTGAAGTACCTTTAACAATGAGTTTGTAAACATAAAAGGAAAAACAACACACATTTTTACAACTACAATTCAATAATGCAGTCATTTATCTGAGCGGAATTAAATGTCTCATCGAATACAATCTCTTTTGTTTGTTTTGTAATGGCATTTGTGTGTGTGTGTGTGTGTGTGTGTGTGTTACAGGAGTGTTTAATGTTAATATCCTGCCATGTCTGAACTACTATTTATCATGTTAGGTGCATTTAAGTGGTCCGATAGAGTGATGGAGGGTGGATTGTTCATAATGCTGATATGTAACTCATATAGTCACAATAGTATGGATATGGATGATTATTTACAGATTTATATCACAACCTCTATTCTCATGCACTCTAAACGGGAAAGATAATACTGTATAATGTCACTGTTGCAACTGTTGCAACTGTTAACCTTTATCGTCACACAATACTGATTGTTTTGTCTGTCCAGATCAGTCTTACTGTGTTTCTGTGCAATGACTTTACCTGTGTGGTTCAAAGCATCTCCTGTTATTCACTGTCTTCAGCTAGCAGCCTTTTCCAATCTCACCATCAGGCAAGTCACAGCTCTTTGTACAAGTGCCTGTCGTAATTGAATTTGCTGCAGAAATAGCAGCCTGGAAAATGTCATTTTCGTTTCCCCAAAGGGGATCTGTGTGTGTGTGCGTGCGTGCGTGCGTGCGTGTGTGCGTGTGTGTGTGTGTGTGTGTGTGTGTGTGTGCGTGTGTGTACCCGTCTGATTTAGCTATTCTCTCTAGCATTTTCTAGTCTGAATCCCCCCCACCACAGATGCCCATGCCACTCTATAGTGACTGTCCAACGACAGACTCCAGCTTCGCTCAGCCCAACCCTCCCTTCTCTATTTCAACCCCTCCGTCCTCATAATTGTTCCTTGGACCTAATATTGTGTCCTTCTCTCATCCCTATTTACCCTCCTACACACACACACACACACACACACACACACACACACACACACATCCTTGTCTTCTCTAACCTCCCTCCCTTCCTCACACACACACACACACTGCTAATCTTAGTCCACACTGGAGTTCAGGTTCGGCAGGAAGACCTGAGTGGTTGTCACAATGGCAATTTCCCCCCTAAATACCTTGCACAAATAATGGTTTTCACAATGAGCATTAACAGGGTTGATTACACGAAATGGCCCTTTTAATTTACAGCGGGATTCTATTGATCACAGGAGTGCAGATTAAAGCGTTCAATGAAGCCAGTGATGAGGTATTAAGCAGCTCAAACCCCTGGGGGCCTGGAGGGGATAGGAGAGGCTGTCCGGGGCCCTGCCTGTGTACAGTTATTCCCCTGTAATGAAGTGCCTCTATGCGGCGGCATGGAGCGCCGGCAGGAAAAATAGATTGAAGATGATGAGCTCTTCAAAGTCATTTCTCGCTCTCTCATTCCACCTCATGCCCGCTCGCCCTGGCCCGGCCATCCCCTTCCCCTAAAATGCCTTGGATTTACTTAGCTGCTTGGACCGATGCAATTTTTATGACCTTATTGCTTTTTCACCATGGTAATAGTTTAGAATCAATTTATCAATCTGTGGGAGCCATCAGGCTTGTTGCCCTCAAAGATCAAGTCTGGGTCATTCCATCACCGCACCCAGGTGCACTCAGATGGAAAGTGTGTGTGTGAGGGGAGGGAGGGCATACAACCCATCAGTGCCATGGCCCATAGGAGAATGGTCCTCAAACGGCTTAGCAAACATGCTCTTCCCAGTTTAACCCCTCATCTGAGCCCCTGACAAGCATGCTGTCTTTAAAATCAGCTGAAGGTGAGAGAGCACGCTATCGTCTGGGTGGGCTTCTAAAGCATGAGGGCAGGGGCAGTGAAGGGGTCCCAAGATGCTTGTAGAGTGGCACTGAATGAGTTCAAGATATGACATATGTTTAATTACAGCATTTAAACTATTAGCATTACTGTTTACAATCTATTTTATTATGGGTCATAAAAAGTGGCAAGCGCACTGAATGGTTGCAAAATGGTTTTGGGGCAAGGGAAAAATACCAAAATAATTACTAAACATTATTTTATTTTTTTTAAATCTAGGTTTATTGTATTTGATCAAACAAAATGCAGAGAACTAAAAACATTTGAGAACCGGAGAGAGAGAGACAAAGAGGGGTATATATATATATATATATATAGAGAGAGAGAGAGAGAGAGAGAGAGAGAGAGAGAGAGAGAGAGAGAGAGAGATAGTACATTATTACAGCCAAAATAAGAGGCTCTGGCAACACACAACCTTGCCAATGAGTCTTTTCAATAGCATTCATTACGTGCTCCCTTAATCATACAAAATTATTGTGACTTAAATAAATTCACATAAATCAAGAAACACTTGTCCAAGCTTGTTTTAAAATTTCTGGATTGATTGCGGGTTTAACTCATTTTCAAATCAATAACAAATTGAAAAGGACAATTTATTCTTTGGATTAATGTATTTAACTGAGCGTTAGTGCTCAACTGTCCTTTGTTTGGCTTCAGCAAATGTCAATTAATGTTCCATATCCTCGGTGAGATCAGGCTAGAGGCCTGTAACTTAATTAGGCTGAATTATCTTAGCCACTGTCTACTGTACACCACATAATTGTAACTCAGTAATGTGATAATGGCAAGATAGCTTGGTTTCACATTACTGGATAGTTCAGAGAGCTGGACATGTCACAATATAAAATAATTAAAAGCATTATTTTATAAATGTCAAAGATAATATTGATCTAATTTTCAACTGACTGATCAAAAGTCATTTCATCTAAATTATATTTAGATTAGTCCTAGCTGTGTGGAGCATTGTAAGTTCAAACAAATCCAAAAATAAATCAGCATATATATTGTAAACATGTAAACTACTTTTACTTTCATCTACTTTTGATTATTATTAAACCAACCACTTAATGTTTTATTTATTTAAAATGATGTATGTATTGTGTCAAGTGTTTTGATTTGTTCAAACCTGTCTGCATGTAAACAGAAAAAGCTGCAGTTTGTGCTTGTGTTTTGTCTTTGTAGGTGTGTGTGTGTGTGTGTGTGTGTGTTTGTGTGTGTCATGATCTGCATGTGGCATGTATGTAGCCATAGTCATTTCTCAGAGGCTGCGGGGGTCCTCCAGCTACACAGGCAGGCCAAAGGCATCACAGAGTGCCTCTATATTTAGTGTCCTGTGAAAGCCATCTGCCCTGCTCTTTCCCTTCTTCACAAAGAGACCATACGTCTCTGGGAGTCTTAACCTAATGAGGCTCTTTAAGGCTATTTGAATTTCTAATGAATAACACTATGCAGGAAAATAAACACATTGCTATTGATCAAGACATAAAGGTTTAAAGTAATGTAATAAGCGCACCCTTGCTTTGGCTTCAGTCTGGAACCCCCTTCTCCTTTGGGTCTGCTGTGTCTGTTCTGAACCATTGACGTGACACTGGCTCCAGCCAAACCCACGGTGAAGCCCACAAGATCTGTGGGAAAAGACTATATGGAATTATTTCAGATGAAACATATTGCCAGGATGTAAACCTCCTGTATAAGAAAATCTAATATCCCATACAATAAAGGGATCATATCATGAAATTCAATAAGATAAGATCTCATGCTTCTGCAGGTTCTGCATTAGCCCTAAAATACACTGCTACAATGTTTAGATGAAGAGGGCCAATGTTCTTTCATTTATTTTAACATAAAACTAAAATGTCCAATTATTTTTATTTATGTCACATTGCAAAACCAAAGTGTAACATGTATCTATATGCACACCAGAAAGTGATCATTCCTGCCAAAGGCCTCAGAAAACATTTTATGGGCTAAAAATAGCTTTTTATGTAGTATTTTAATCCCCCATGTTGAAATCACAGGGGAACTATTAAAATGACGCACTTTGGACAAAATGTGGGGTTTTTCCATGAGTTTGTCTCAACATATCGCATAGCAACATGTTATTATATGTATTATTTTTCAGATCTTACAGTGATCATCACAACAGACTATTTAAAGTATAACTGCACCCTAAAATGTGTTTTTTGAGCTGTTAACTAAGTAATGAGATTGAACTGTGATGAGACACATCAATGCTGGTGTTAATATTGACAAAAAATAATGTTAAAAATCACCCCAGGACCTGGCTGGTTTTCAAAGGTACACCCTGTCCGCTCATACGTCATCAAATTCAAACGTTAATGTTAATGTTAAAATCACGATCCCCAAAAGTCCCCATCTCAGCCTCTCCCCTCCTCCACTCACACTGTTTTAGCAAGTTGTTTAGTGGGTGGAGTCAGGCTCAGAGCTGGGGTGGTTACACATTAATAACATGGGTATGCAGTACCCTGGATGCCCACTGGGAACAGTCACAGTCTGAGATTAATAACAATTCATGCCTATAGCCATTATTGTCAATTATTAATACAAGGGTAATGTATCTCTAGTGAGGGAATAAAATATAAACAAATACAAACCTACAAGCCTAACAAGTGTTCTATTGTCTAGTGATTATATTTCTGTTGGTAATACGTATCCCTTCATTTATGATATGAGTCCCTAGTGTGTTTGCTATCACATCTTGTCAGATCTGATCCTCATTAGCTTCACCACTGAATTTGTGTGCCTCCTGTAATGCTGTGCATTTGGTATTCACTTGCTCTTAATGTATTGAAATCCTGTGCAACATGCTTAACTAATAGATGAGTGCAATGAAGGTGCCATCATATGATTGATTATTTGATGACACTTGCTGCACTTTCTACCCCATTCCTGTTATAGGCAGCTCTGTTGGCCCCATTGGGTATGGAAGACAGTACACAGTAATGGGTTCATAGGGCAATGTGTGATGAATATTTAAAATGTAACTTACATGTACCAATGTCAAGGGCATCTGACTGGATGATAAGTTTAGCATGAATTGGAGACCAATGGCAAAATATGTAACTGCAGTTTGGACTAGGAGTCCATTCATTTGGTTTTTAAAAGGTGTTCCTTTGCTAATAGTATTATGCTAATGTTACCTATACAGTAGGAGCGGGTAAATCAGAATGCTAATTTAGTTTAATAATAAATCTTAAAAGCAGTAAATAATCCCAGTGGAAGAATAAGGCCTTAATACTATGTATGTTTGTATGTTTGAGGCTTGATATCTTACATGTTTTAGCATATCGATAGCAGAACGCGAGCAAGAGTCCAGAGTCCTGTTGCTAGCCTGACCTACAACATTCCCAGAAACGGTGTCTGTTCTCTGGCCAATATCAGACTAATCCCTCCCTCCTATCTCTTTAGTTTTGGAGGTCAGCCTTAAAAAAAAAGCATTAAGCAAACAGCTAATGGAATTAAGGCTATAATAATATAGGGATATAGTGAGACAATTCTATTAACAAGATATAAATCATGTTGAGTGTGAGGTAAGTGTTTTTTAATTGATTGATGGAAACAGCGATCCATAGGTTTTCTGAAGACTAACAGCCTTTTACCGTCTCCGGCAGAGCAAAAGAGGCAAAAAAGGAGCGATAAGAAAATAATGTTGGCCTTGGAATAAATTATTCACTAAAGATAATCATTTTGTGCTGACATTACTAATGTGAGGAACCATTTAATCTGCCTCCTTTGGGATGGGAACCTGGGTGAAGGTTTTTATAGAGATTAAAACTGAATCCAGAACACCACACTGATTATCCACACCACTGTCCTCTGATGAAGGGGAAACAACTGGTAAAAAGTATGCAGGAAGAGTATCCTTTAAGATATACGTGAAACACAGTAGCCGTTAGACACTGTGCATGGAAATATATATTCCATATATTTGGCACAAAATGCAGGCAAGAAAAGTTCTAAAATGATTAACTGTAGCTTGTGTTTGGAAGTTTTAACATGACATCCAACATGTGTTAGGAATAAATGCTAGAGGCAAATTCAAACATAGTCCACAATGTTAACAGACATAATTGCCTCTTATATGTATATCAACACAGAGGGAGAGCAAGAGAGAGAGGGGGGGGTGGGGGCAGATACTGTGCTAAGCTTCCGGTGTGACAGATGATTCCAGTTAGAAAATATGATGACAAACGCACACTGAAACAGGAAGTTAACAAGGCTATGATCAGCCTGGTGGCATGGTGTGCCGTGTTATCTCCCCCTCGTGTTTATTACAGGCTGCCTGCTGTGTTGGGCCTGGCCATGTGCTGACACTGATGGACAGCTTCTATTAAGAGCTCCTCCTGGCAGCTGGCAGAAAGAAGCACATACATTAAATAAAACCGTTATTACTTTCCATTGGCCAAGCCATAAAATATGGCTACCAAAGAGTTGTTGCCTTCAGATGCAGTTTGATACCAGGTTTTAATTTGAGAGACTGCTCCATAACACTACCGCAATTGACACCGTTCTTTGTTTGGGCACAGTAATGGCCGTGTCCGTCCCTGGGTATTGATGAGCTGTCTCCTGCGGCCTTTGTTTGGATTTTATATGTCTCTGCCTGTCAGGGGCCGCACCACTGCTTCCACCGGGATCTCGTCGGGGGGGGGGGGGGGGGGGGGG
>JAODUK010000004.1:41482-53415 GCA_027564635.1 Typhlichthys eigenmanni | reverse complement strand
CCCCCCCCCCCCCCCCCCCCCGACACACACACACACCCACTTTACTCCCCTCCCTGTGTCTTCTTCCTCACAGAGCATGTCCTCTTATCAGGAGATGTCTTGCTGTAGCCACCCTAAGCTCTTTCCTGGCTACGAGATAAGGCGGACCCTACAGTATGTATGAGCACCGGCTATGGTCGGACAACAATAGCAAGGCTTGTCGGGCCACAATTACAGATGTCGGTGTGCGCCAGGCCTCAGATCTATCCATCCTGCCTTTGAATTACAACTGAGAGGTGGATCCTAAACACTCATCTAATAATGATACATTGGACACACACACACACACAGACACACACATCACTGTCTCCGTGGAGACGGCAAGACGGACATCTGCAGGCTGGCTGGCAGCGGAGGTCAGTGGCACGTCCCCCAGCTGTGTGTTGCATATTAAAAGCTTTATGGATGCAATTAAATGTGTGCTTAATGGCCAGGAGTTGGCAGAATGATTGTACAATTGAATTAGCAGTTATGATGGCCCACATTACGAGATGAAGTAAATGCAATTACGCCACGCGTTTTCTCTGTCCTCCAGTCAGGTTTAGCCGCATGATGTGACTTAATTAGCTCTTGTCACATACACTTTCTGCCTGATGTAATTCTCCGATGGCTCAAAGTGTGGCTAGAGCTCGTCAGTCCCTGCTGTCCGATACATTGAAGGTGACGCATGCCAATAAGAACATTCATGTACTTATCTCTGCATTTTAGCCAAATGTGATTATGTTTTTGTCAAGTTACAGCTAGTTAGCTAAGAGAAGTGTTAGCTACTCTTAAAAACACTGTGCTGGGGATTAAAATGATATTAGCCAATAGTGCAATAGGCCTACAGTAGCCTATTTGGCTGTTGGATGTATGTAGCAGACTACATTTTAGCAACAGTGTTGCTGGGGATGTGCCCTCGGCTCGGAAATGCCATCTTCATCACTTTTATGAACACAAGGCTTTGTGGCCTTTCTGTTGCAATATTGCCAATTGACAAGTGAAATGTGAAATGAGGATGAAGTTTGATAAGTACATATAGTCAGCTACATGTTGTAATTTTCTCCTTCGGAAGGTCAGCGAAGGTCCACTCTGAGAGTAGTGAGCCAATACATCACAGCAATTTTCCTCTGTCAAGCCGTCGACAGTGATAAGTGGCCTTTGTATCAATACAAAATCTAAACCTGTATGAAGCTGCATTGTAAGGACTCAAACAGAGGTTAAATGAATCATACTGTATGCTCTCTCTTAAGTCTCTTCGGAGCCCTTTTTTCTCTTACGGAAACAATTGATTAGCGCTGAGCTCTTAGGAATGGTCATTTGACAGTGATAGAGACTCAGCCACTGTGGATGTGGTGTCCTTGCAGATTTAGTGGTCACTTCGCTCAACTTTGCCCATTAACCTGAGTGCAGCAGGCAGTTTGCTCTCCCTTCTGAACACCAGTGGAACATTTATTACTTCGGGACACTCTAATGGATCCCAGTTAAGGTGTGTTAACAATTTTTCTATTGATTAATTGGAAGAGAATCATAGCCAGACTAACTTAGCCTAGAAGATTTAGTGGCTTTTAAGGTAGTAGCTATGAATATAATGCTTTAGAAAGAGCTTCTGTACATTATATATATGACACCTGCTACATTAAGCTACATTAAGGTTTAATATGTCTTCATTACTGGCACTTTGCCCAACCCCTTCAAGGTTGAAATAGAGATCCACCTTTCATTATACCACCCATCATCGCTCTATGGAGAGATATCAAATAATAATGGAATTGTTGAAACAGTTCTGCCTGAGTTGTTAATGTTAATCGATGTATTAAATATTAAACATTTCCATAACAGGACTTTGAACCGCTGCCATGCTTCTCCCCTCGGGACAATTCAAACTGCTGCTGTTAGCTAAACTCACTTCTCCGCGGTAATTAGCCAAAGTAGAGGTTGATGGCAACCTTTTCACCTCTGACCTGATGACATCCCTGATGCCGTAGTGGACCCAGAGAAGTCTGCTGAACAAGGGGGAAACCAAAGACACCTTCAACAGGTCATCGTGGAGTTTCCATAAATGTCCAAGATCTGCTGCTTTGGCTACAAAAAGCTGACAGATACTTTGTAAACCAGTTAAACTATATTTTGGGTGAAATAAGTGTACCCTACAAATTAAACCTTTGTCAAGGTATTGCTTCATATATTTTGTGTGATCTGATATTTGAACATTCATTGTATAGCAAATTAAAACATTTAAAAACAATTTCAAAAGCTAAAGTGAAATACAGAATATATTAGATATATCTGAGCCTACATATAATTTCAAAATTAATTAATCGCTCAAACTCATTTGCTCTTGTTTTGGTGAACTATAACCCATCTGTGCTTTGAAATGCGTTGCTGATCAGTGGACATGTGTTCCCTCTCAAACAAACACTCACTCATGTATGGCCAAGAAGCGCACTTTAACAGCAGTTCGGCAGAAAGTCCACCTCCGAAGCACAGCAAAGAATGGAGAACATGTCGGATGAAAGAGACATTCTGACTGCCGCACACGACGCAGCAAAAATAAACGTCTCACAGAGAGCTAACGTCAGACTGGCGTGCTACGGTACCCGATGTGTACAGAGAAAACACTTGCCTCCGCAGGACACCCCAGACTGGCCCAGCGGCCCAGATATTCAACCCTAAAAATCTATTGCTTTTTCCTTAAAGAATAAGCATCCAAGGGCTTACTCGTGTTTGCTTTGCAAATCATTGGATGAAAAGAAGTCAGCATATGACCAAAGTCATTTTATATGCCTTATATGTCATATCATGATGGATTCTTGCTTCAATAAATTTGTACTTAAACAGCATGCAATTCAGTATATCAACCCCCAAGAAGAATGAGGGAATATTAATTTGTCAAATGTGTAAGGAATGCCTATTTGAGAGTTCATAAAATGTAACTAATATGATCCTCTCTGCTCTGTGGCGGCTATGTTGCACAATGTGTGTTGACAGTGCTTGGTTTAAAGATGCACAAGCACAAACATTGAGAGTGTGAATGCAACTATCCAGCTGCTGCCTGTGACGGCTTGAAGAAATGATTGAAGGAACGCCGTTCACTCCGGCTATTGTTTAATGCCACATTAGCAATCTGCAATGTTTTGGATCTGTTTGCCAGTGCAGGCAGCTCTAGGCAGATGGGCTGGCCCGTAACATAGATGCATTGCCACATAAATTCTCGCTTGCCATCAAACGCACAAGGAGAAACAGCACTAACTGTGTGTTAGCACTGGCAAAGCCTCTGCCATCTGCAACAGTTCATTTCTGAATTTTCCCAATTCAGACATCTGAGTGATGAATTCAGATGTTATCTCTCATTAGTATTACTGAACAGGAGAAACAAACACAAATGTATATTGTCCTGCGGGAAATAGACCAGTGAACACTTTGGCACATGGACATAATTCATAGTCATGCATATGAGGTATTAAACTACCAATACCTTTTCATAACCAGGATCATATGAATGCTTGACCATATTTATTATTATTATTTTTTTTCTTTCAAGTGTTTCCATCGCCCGTCGTATTTTGTCCATTATTTAGAGTCTACTGAAGATTCATTGTAAAAATATTTTAGAGGAAAGTGACATAAGCTTAGCCATGTGCGTCGTTAGGCCTGGACATTCGGGGCTTAAGCCCTGGATCTTTTTGTACTAGCCCAAGATATTTTGGTCCAATTGCAATAATATATTTGTCCTCCCGATTATTTAGCATAACGGCATAGTGGCGCGATTATACAGAAGTCTACTTGACATGGCGTGTCTTGCAGTCATAAGAATGCTACCTCACACAACTCTATCTCCTACCCTCTATCTCCTACCCTGAAACAAGCAAAGAACAGAGCACAAGATTGAGAGAGGATGCCACTTGTCAGAAACTCAACGTGTAGTCTACTACTCAACCGAGACACTGTTAGCGGCTAGACGTTTGTGCTCAGCATAACAACGGTTAAAGTAAGAACATATGCATTTAGCATATGCTATTTGTGTGTAAGTGAGAACACGAAACAACTACATTTCTTACATCTTAAAATAAACCACCTAGCCATAACTTTGTTGGTTAATGTAGGCTGTAGCCTTTAGGTTAGACACACAACAAGAAGGTTGTGTTTAAATCTAAAATTATTTTCCTCTTAGTGAAGAAATGTGTTAATAAACATTTAGAAAACATTTAGAAATGTGTTCATAAACATTTAGAAAGTGTTCTTTTTACCAATAATTACAATAAACTCTGCATCAGTTAGGCTAAATATACAGTACTAGTGCTAGAGCTAGAGATACTATAGCTGAATGACCAGGAAAGACAGACAACAATTACATGATAACGAAACAAGGAAAGGCAAAAACAACAAAGAGATGAAACACCAAAGATGATGAGACACCAGTAAAAACAGAGACAGACAGCATATTGCCTACAATGTCATGGAGACACCAGGAAAAACAGAGACAGACAACAAATAGTGAAGGGAAGATAGACAGACAACAAATCGGATTAGATGAAGACACAAGGAATGACTGACAGGCAACAAATAGTATACAATATGATGGAGAAACAAGGAAAGAGACAAAAAGTAAATGATGATGTAAATACCAAAAGACAGAGAGACAACAAAGAGTAAAAGACACCAGGAAAGACAGATATAACAATAGCTGGTAAAATATTATGAAGACTCCATGAAAAACAAATAGTATGGTATGCATCAACAGAAAGTGGTAGATACAGGAGTTGTTGCTGAAACAGAACAGTGTTCTATCAAAAATGTATCAGTAGGCTAATTCATTTAAGGGTGTGTATGTATTTTGCGCTTGAGGTTCGGTGGGTTTGCGTTTGCACACAAGGTTTGTGTCTGTGCTAAGCCCCTGATCTCTTCAAATTCTAATAATGCCTCAGAGCTTACAGTGTACTTTTATTAATGTATAATATAATATAATATAATATAATATAATATAATATAATATAATATAATATATCAAACTTACCATGACATATTCTTTTATCAATAAATTATACACTACAATTGTCAGCCAACTTTAAACTGTACATCCAACTGAATGTTAATATCCTCCTGATTCAAAGCAGTTCCTGATTTTGTCCCATTCAAAAGGTACAAACACACATATGGAACAACAGCAAGAATTTAATTTACAAATTTACATTGCTTAAACATAAGCATGATATTTGTAGAAAAATACAAAAACTGAAAATGGTGTCAGTTGAGGAGTCAATCATTTGGCTGTCTTTAACCCACTAGCAACAGAATATTATCTGTTTGTCCGAACCACAGCCTCCACTATAACAAGTGTATCTATGGCAAGCATACATTTGTAGATGCTTGCTTCATTCTCTGCTCTCCATCCACACAATTGACTTGTCATGTATTTTCCAGCTAATTAGCTCTTTTAAATCAGGGGTTATGTAAGGCTTGCATTGATAAGAAGATTGCAGTAAATTGACCGTATAATGCTGCCATTCATTCCAGGACAATGAGCCCCCCGTAGCGATAATCAGGATAAATGAAACACAGTGGAGGAAGAGTGATGGCCGAGTGGCATGCATGCTGGGAGATAGCAGCCGTTAACAAAACCAAGGTCGCTCATTTCTTCTGTTTGGGTTAAACAGCAGGGTCAGGTGGGGGTGGGGTGATTGGAGGAGTTGAGACGCTGTTATGTATCTTCCTACACACTTACATGGCTGTGTGTGTCTTGTTTCTTGGAGCATGACATGGTTATCTAAGGACTGACTTCCCTCAACATCTTCTATAATTCTGTTGTTCATTGAGTGTGGCCATTTATATAATAAATATTGCCATCAAAACTGTAGGAACAGGAAAGGGTGGGGTGATCAGGTTGATCATTTTCTAAAACATTGGCGATCATTTTGTAAACAATTAAATAGACTGATTCTGTGATTCAAAAAGATGGCTGCTTTAACAATGCGGCCCAGCATTCCTTACTTGCACATCTTAATGTTGTGTCTGTTTGTAAGAGAGTAGTCCAGGTTCACCAATCTGTCTGTCCGTTATCCCGTGCCCTCTAAATAGATTTTGGCTAGGGGCTCCCCAGGTTACATCACAGCTCCACTGGCTAACCAAGTGGAGCCTCATCTGCAACTGTCAGGCAGGATACGGCCAGGAAGGGGGTCTCTCCCGGGAGATGGGAGCTCCGTTGTGGCCTCTCTCCCGGTTCACACCGAGAGGACTTGTCTGTGGCCATTGTGGCTGCTTGCTGTGACATGTGACGGGCGCTGAGTGTGCACCGAGCCAGGACACATTGGGCCATGCTCTGACGCAGACAGGCTCCTTTCCACTGTCTTTACAGCTTGGCGTCCTAATTCACTGACCATTAGCCAGGAGATTTGTTATTGCTCACTTTTAAAGGCACTGACACAAAGCATTTAGGCCAGAAGATGGCTCTTACAAATGTATTTGGCTCCCACTGTGCTACCAGGCTGTGAATCGCTGCCTGGCAGAGGTCTGCGTCTTCACCTCGTCAAGCCACTCCAACTCATAAGTGAAAAACGTCATCTTCTTCACTTTATAGGGAATGTGGTTTGCTGCGCTTGCATAGGAAGCTGGTGTCAATTGGCTGCAAGGATTTCAAGTCATGGAGCAATGGCTGCTGATTTGTCAATCACTTTTCAATTAGCAAATGAGCTATATGCCGCTACCTCCTGACTCCTGGACTGAGGTAATACAGAGGATAGCTGAGCCAGCAGCTCTTAAGCACTGGAACTATCCACTCCCACACACACAGCAATGCATTTAACATAATATAATATAATTACCATTATGCTGTAGTGTTTAAACATGCTGGGCCATGGTGAAGCCCGTGCCTGGCATGAACCTGACAACATAACATTTATTAACATATATTTCATGTACTAGTACAAACATATTATTCATCCAAATGTGTTTAAAAACTCTAGGATAAATAGTATTCCAAATACTGCCAGAATATACTAAATGTAAAAATATATGAAATACAAATATACAGGATACATTTTAAATGTGTGTTTTTTTTTTTAGAATACTAAATGAACTGGGGTGTTTTTCCTCGCCTGTCAGCAGGTTTGACCTTCCCTGTCTCTGTGACAGTTAGCTGCTGAAGGGCGTCCCGATTGGCTGACAGTGCACTTCCTGTCTGCTATCACTGCATTGATGGTTGCCAAGGTGTAAGAGGTCTGGTTGCCATGTAGGCAGTTGATGAAGAAAACGGATCGATGGAGTGAAGAATGATGAAGAAATGAGAGGAGAAGACGGACAGGTTGCAAAAATTAATGTGTCACATTTTCTGTGACGCAAGCCTTGAATCTAACACTCAAAGACAGTGGGGACTGTATGACTGTATGTATGCTATACATTTAAATACAATATATTTGAAATGATATTTTAAATTCAATTTAAATGTGGCTTATTTCTCCTAAAAAATATATATGGGTTTTATTTTTTACATTTAATTCACTATAAGCCATGATTTAATTGTGTTTTCCATTGCACAATGTAGCAGTTCACCTGCGGTCCAGAATACATAAAAAACGAATTTATTCTGTTCCCTTTAAAATAGTTATAACAATAATAACCAGACAGCAAAATGATTGATGAATATATGGAATCCTAAACTCCTCTTGGTTGGATGCCAGGCGAGCGTGGTTTATTTGTCTTCATATTGTGTGAGTCTGTGTTTATGTTCGGCCTCTAGAGAAGCCACATGTCCTGAGAAATGACCCCAACCTACCAGAGACACAGAAAATATTATTTTGCAGTGCCACTCATTTTCTAAACATTTTTTGCTACTGTTGTTTGTCAAAATTACCCATACATGAATATGTCCATTAATCTTAGCTTGTTTCAGAGACAGAAACAATATTATTTGCGTGGTGTGACTGCTCAGAGCAAGTACTTTTTCCCAGAAAGCACTTGATATAGCCCAGGTTTGTTGCTTTGCCCTGTGTCGAAATTCTAAGTGGTGATTTACATATAATATACATGAGGTAAATAATACATTTGACACAGATGAAAATAAGGTCCTTTGTAAAGAAAACTCTCACGTTGGAACTGGGGCACCTACTGCAGCCTGCAGGTATTTCACTATTTCCAGGCAAATTGATTTATTTCACATTATTAATGAACTTTGCTGCAGTTCCACTTGTCAGGCTTGGCCTGCGAGGGTCAATAACGAGAGGAAACTTGATGTAAGTGGATCGGGCTTAAGTGATTCTGTCGCGCTAACGATTCAATATATCAGGACAAATGTCAGCTGCTTTTAATATGTTGATTCTCAGGGCCTCATCTGCATAAGCACTGTCTGCCAGGGTCTATGCCTCAGCTGGAGCGAAGATATGTAATGACAGCCTGACCATCCCTCTGGCTCTCAGTTCATATTTAATGAAACATACAGTAAGTGCTGGTAGCCATATGAGTAGCCTAATAGAGAAATGATGCTGAATGTCTAATAAACCACCACTTTAGTGAGAGTCAGCAAGATGTGTTTTATATCTTTTGTCTTTGTTGTGATATCTGTATCTTTATCCATGGTGCAATATTGATGTGTATTGATATAGATTTGGAAGATTGTGTTAATGAATCTAATTTATCTTAACATATATTATAGTTTAACATGCAATATAATATACAGTATAGTATATAGTTTACAATAGATGCCTATCAGATCCACATGTGGCTACAGTATCATTAGCATGATAGAATGCTATAGATGAGTCTAATGGAACGGTATTGCATTGTAAGCGGTAATGGGTGAGTTGCAAGGTGGGATGTGGCAGGAGGGCCATGTAAACACTTAAGGTGACTTAACCGCTGGCTATACTTTCCTGGCCCATTGCAGAAATCAGTACGATGGATCGGACGGGAGAGATTTAGTTGCAGGTGGCAGAGGTCGGTGGATTGTGTATTCTGGGCAGTCAATAATAAAGTTAGGACTTATGCCTGCGGAAAGTTAATGAGCAATCACAAGGACCTTGGAAAGTCATTTGCATCTGGACATGGGCTTTCCACTTGGCTGAGAGACGGCCCTGGGGAGCTAGGAAATGGTGATAATGCAAAGGCAGAGAGTTCCTTATTGTCACCCTCGAACAAAAGACGAATGAGTTGGACAACAGATATTGGAAATAAAATTGTAATATGCAGTATTTCAGGAAAGTATTCCAATGGTATTCAAGTAGAGGTCCAATTATCGTGGAATTAATTTGTCCTGTGACAAAAGATATTAGAAATTGTATTTTATACTGTATTTAGTTTTAATCAAATTATTCATTTCAAATTGTGTTGTTGGCAGTCTATATTCTATATTTATATATTTTCTATATGTTTACACTATACAGAATAGTGGTTATTTCAGTTTCAGTCACCCTCTCCTTTTTCTCTAATGATGGAGCAGCCATCTTAGTTTTCCCACCAATCTGTGCTCTAAGTTGTTGTCTTTGTAGCAACATCAGAACGCTCACTCAGGCAAAGCCGCATTCAGCAACAGTGGAGCTGGTAGTAGTCCATCAGAATATGCAGCGGCAGCCTGTGTATGCATGGAGCATTGACTTTATAACAAGGTCACAGTCCAGCACGCCACGCACACAGGCCGTGTAATCACGTTCTCTGCTCTCACATCCGCCGCTATGAGGCTGTAATCTGTCCAGCAGTCTCTCTCTTTCTGCGCAGGTCCCCTTGGCCCATGTGGCCCTTTCAGCTTCCATACAGCCCCCCTTCCCTTGCCCCAGAGACCCAATCCCTCTTCCCCCAAGACACAGGGGCCATAGGGAGCTCAGGCAGCCAGGCGCAATATAGAAAGAGGCCAAGCATGTGATCTATTTGTGCCCACTTTGGCACAATGCGTGGATACGCTGTAGAGGAAAGCCAGTGAGGTTTGTGAGCGTTTACCCAGTGTGTGGTCAGAGCTGTGAAGCATGACATGTACATTCTTCCATACCATGCAATAAAAGTATATAATATAAGTGCACCATGCACAGTCATATGATGTTACATGTAAACAAGCATTCACACCAACTGCACATTATTATATAGGAACAGGAAAAGCTTGTATATCATACATGTTTCTTTTGTTTTGTAGTCTCCATAAATCTTACTTTTACTGGATAAAATACATTTCACTGTAACATTATATACCGCAGAATATAAATAAAACACTGCTAGAAGAATGCAAAAACATTTCATCTGTTTTTCTGTTGTATTACTGTCTCTTGGTCTTTTGAAAGCGCACTCGTGCAAAACTGAAGCATATAGTTAAAGTAGGAAGGGGGTAAAGGAAATATATTTCATTACTTTGCTTTGCAGCATTTTCCCCCATCATTACAAAGCAGTAATGGCCGATCGCAGGAAGAAACAGATTGCTCTGCTACTCACATCCAACAGGCCTCATTTTAATGTGCCAGTATTATGCGACTCGCTGCTTTGTTACAGTCAACTATGAGGGCCTTTTCCCTCTGCCTATGTTTTATATATTTGTATAGGGGGAGTAGATGCTACACTGTTCTGACAAGAGACAAATGTTTCATTCAAATGTTGCTTTCGCATATTGTGGAACAAGTAATGAATTCCTGCACCACAGCGAGCCTGGTTCACTATGTCAGGGCTGAACAAGGTGGAGTCACATCTCCACAACAGCCAAATTAAATGTAATGTTCCATTCGCCGCAGGGAAGGTGCATAAATCAAGGCTTTTGATTTGCATGGAGTGTGGCGAACAACCTCATCCCATGCACAAATAAACCAGGACAGAATATGATGTCACAGAAAGAACAATGTAATCTCACACTTCCTAATACAAGCAAGCAAGAGGCGGGGCCAATTCAATTCATACTGGTATTATGTTGCTCTGATGTCAAGTATATTATTAAAAACCTGCCGCCCCACCCCCACTAGCCTCTTTCATTTAGAGAAAGGAAAGGCTATTTCAGAAGTTTGCCTTTCCTGATTTGAAACTGCCAAACAAAAAAAAAGAGTTTGCAACCATGGGATTCAACCTTTAACCTTTCAGATTAATGCTCATCATACATAGTGTATCACATATACATATACACACACACACACACACACACACAATGTATACAATATATTCAATGGAAGTGACCCTCTATGCCATGGTCTCAAGATGGTCTCTGTTTTTGAAGTTGTTATATGTACGTGTGTGCGTGTCTGTGTGTGTGTGTGTGTGTGTGTGCCTGTGTGTGTGCGTGTGTGTGTGCGTGTGTGTGTCTGTGTGTGTGTGTGTGCGTGTGCCTGCGTGTGTTTGTGTGTGTGTGCGTGTGTGTGTGCGTGTGTGGCCCACAAAGCATTTGTTTTGGTCTGAGATGCTGGTGCTACAGTGGCAGGCAGGATCATATAAGGACACACCAATTATCAATCACTTTTACTTTTACCACTAGTTTGTGATGGCGAGGCAGAGATCAATCTGTAGGACGTCCTGATACATAGCCCATTACGTACTGTGTGCTTGCATACAGTATTTGCCTGTATAAACATAATACTTTATGGGGTTGACAGTATAGCTGATAGCAACATATAGGGCTAGCAAAAGTGCAAAATTAAAGTCTAATTGCTATCAGTTATAAAAGTGTGTGCTTAATATCCTTTTATATTATAAATCAATCAAACATCTTGCACTTATAACTATGACTTGCAAATGCCACTATTAATGTTAAGATCTATTCAAATTCATCCTGAATATTAATGTTATGTGATAATATGATTTGTAATTCCTAACACATAGGCCTAATGCACATTTCATTATACATATATATATATATATATATACATATATATATATATACATATATATATATATACATATATATATACATATATATATATATACATATATATATATACATATATATACATATATATATATAC
>JAODUK010000004.1:25067-41382 GCA_027564635.1 Typhlichthys eigenmanni | reverse complement strand
CATCTGCAATTTGTTCCAAAACGATGAGAAATGTCCATTATGATGCGCACAAGTAACTTGATGATGTGGAGGTTGAATGTCAATTCTGATCTGAGAAATGTAACAAAGCGACTGAGAACAACTGTAAAGAAAATACTGTAAATACTGTAAATTAAGTTACCCTTCATTTGTATTCATAGTGTGTTATGTTTGGAATACATCCTTTACACATTTAGTTACTTGTGTTTATACTACATGCAGGACAAAACGTTATTGCAAACTGCTACACCCTGCATACAGGAGGAGAAGTGTTTTGCATTTCAATGTGTAGTTTCCACTTTACTTGCTTATTCATATGATGGTATGTGTACTGTATTTACACAAATACATAATTTTTACAGAGTGTGTACAGTTTTTTAAGAATAATATGCTTTTGCAAGAGTCTTGCTGGTTTGGTGTATATTTTTGTTGTTAGTGTGTAGAGTTTTGTAAAAATTGCCTGAAGTTTCCAAAATAGTGCCTTATCGATCAGAAAAAACTAAGATCAAATATAACATTATATAAAATATTAGGTTTGTGTGCTACTTAAACTGCATCTTGCATGTACAAACATTGAATAAACACATTTTAATCTTGTCTTGTAAAGGTCACAAATTGGGTCTTGCACAAGCAACCAATCCTAGATATGAACGACTATACATCTGAAATACATAGACTGAATCATAATAAATCTTCTAAATGCATTTAGTGAATACTTAACTGCAAAACCATAGTCATTTTAATGATGATTTGATGGTATAAATTATATCGACTAGATTTGCGGTTTAGTGCCCACTCCAGTGTCCCTCTCCACCAAACCCCCCAGCGAACAACCAGTCGCTGGCTCATCTTGGTGACAATTCCTATGCTGGGCCACAATCCACTTGTAAATCAAGCTCCAAGTGACAACTGACATTATCCTGTCTTGCCCAGGCAATTGAAACACCTTACAGTCTATATATCGCAACAACATAACAACATATCACCTTTTTATTTAAAACAATGACAAATACTGTATACCAACATATTAATGTCAAGCCATCTGTTTAAATCTCTAGCCTTTCTCGTCTAACAGCATTGGAAAACATCTATATTAAAATAAAATGAATGCATAGGTGGGCTGCTATACGTATGACCTACGCTAGAAAACACGCTTGGACTAAATTGATGTGGCTGACATGAATAATTTAGGTTACACAAAGCAGGTAATATAAATGCACACATATATTCTAATCTCTTAGCCAGCGTTCCGTAAATATTCGTTTTTTCCCGCTAGCACCATCTCTACTCTGCGGAGCACTGTGGGAAGCCCTCCATCTATGAATTAATCCAGAGATGTACAGTATCCCTTCCTCGATCCCTCATTCAAAATTATTCACATACCGATGCATAATAATTACTCAGAGGCTAATCCCTAGCATGAATTGGTATCCACTCACTCTTTGTGAGAACGGGGAACTTTTCCCCTGTTGACCTTTATCTACAACAGTCCTGTCCCTTAGGTAATTCACTTTGGTGACACCTGGACCAGGCCTTTCTCTCCGGACTGTCGTCTGGGAATTCTGTCCCAATGTGACTCCTCACTGGGAATGACATGTCCTACCTTTGTCCCTGACTCAGGGTGCTTTGTTAAATACCTCCGGAAGACATCCAATTTAAAGGGAAACTGCAATTTGACCGCACCTTTTTCATGGATTGTTTTGTTTCACGTTTTGGGTTATGGGGTCATAAGAATGCTATCAAGGAGTCTGTCTCAAAGGTCTTCAACATTTTTCAGGCCAAGGACCCCTTAGCTAACCACGATTGATTTTAATGAATTTACTAAATCCAGCCACATTGTATAAACTTGTTTTACTATTGTACTGTGGCTATTCTATATGATATTTAACATATATAGTAGATTCATTGTGTCCTGAGCAGAAAATTACATCACACTCTCCCTGTATGTGTTGTATCTGAGCTCCGCTGTTCTTCATATCTGGGCCGGCCGCGTGTGTCTGTGTGCGTGTATGTGTGTGCATGTGCGAGTGTGTGTGGCCCATGAAGCAGATGTCGTGGGTTGAGATGCTTAGTGGTACAAAGTCATATAGATCCACTTTGAGAAAATAAAGGCCTCATTTACCTTCAGTGTAATGGGGAGACCTATAGCATACAGATTCTGAGTACACCTTTAAGAGCAAAAACGTGTTCATTTGAATATGCACCTTCTGCCTTACAATAATAGGGCCTATCTAATGCAACATTTACGTTCTCCTTGTGTGTGATGAAGGATTTGGTGTATTTCCAACTGCAGGAGTCACGATAGTCTTGTCTGTGCGAGTCAGAGGCAAGTCTCTGAGGCGATAGCACCAACAGATGGCCTGTTTGAAACAGCTCATTTGGACACCAACAAAGAGACACCGGTGATTTAATGATCATTTCTCATTGGCTCATTATTTATATGGGCATATAATCAACTGACACACAATATTTCATTTGTGCAAACACTGGTGTCAACAGAAGGCCAAGTCTGTGTAATTCCTCAGTCAGGGCTTCAGAGGAGGAGGGCAAGGATTCCGCCCTCATTAAGTTTCCCCACTGTCACAGTTAAACCATTACTGCATGCCATATTCACGACTTCCAGCATGAATTATAAGGCTGATTACAAGATGCGTTTATGACACACCTCTTCCAATTATATGGGTGATAATGAATGCGTCTCTGCGACAGGTGTTTTGGTTGTCATTGAAATTACACCGCTCTAATTTCCATGTCGGACTAATTTGATGGAGAGGCTGGTGTAAAGAAAGGTCAGTACCCCCTCGGTGTATCTGAAGACGTCGCTGTGTAAACACTGAACAACAGGCAGGTGACGTTGCTAGGGGCTAAATGGGTAGGTAATGACTTGCTTAGGTAAAGCTACGCCTAGCGCAGCGGCGTGTAGCTAACGCGTGGGGAGTTGCTGGCGAGCTGCAGGTTCAGGTTAATTAATGAAGTGCTCCACACTCAGGCAGAGAGACGCAGGGGTTCACAGCCACCCCGAGCAGCAGGTCACAACACTGACAGATGCCCTATTACAATGTTAATGATACCCGGGCCTGCGTCAGATAATCATATTCAAAGCTTTTTTCTGCAAGATAACAATCAGAAGCGCACACGCCAATGATGGTGTTTTAGAACATATGTGGCTCAAGCTAAGGGAATAGCAGCACGCCTGGCCTTTGTGCTAGGCTCTGGGCCGCTGAGGCATGAGAGAGCAGCCAACTCTGAGGACTGGTCAATGTGACTGGAACCCGATAAGACCCGTTCAGCTCCACACATCCCAGCACGTGCCATATAAACTCACCAGGGAGCGATCAAAGTCCCATATTAAGGGCTTGCTCATGTGTGTGTGTGTTTTGTGTGTGAATGCTTACGGCAAAGACTGCATTTAATGTATATGTGAGTTGTGAAAGTGTATGTGTGCTCTGTACAATAATATAATACTGTATATTCATTGTAAAATATTTGAAACTGCATGATTGAAACAAACAAATTACATTACATATTATTTCATCAATGTTAACAAGCTGGAAATGTAAGTGATATTTAGGTTTGTTGAACCCTGAACTATGTAGTTTCTACGGCTCATATGCTAACATTTTAAATTAAATATTGGTTTCTGGTTTTCAATTACCTGAAACCGCTTTGTTAAAACATCTATTGCCAAAAACATACTCTATACAGCTACAGGTTTCTTCTGTATTCTCATTCTATTGTATTATATCAATATAATGTAATGTTTTAATCCGTAATAATAGAGCATTGATCATGTATTGATTTTATGGTTCTAGCATTTATTGGATACATCTACAGTGTGTATTTTACAGTTGGGCTACACTTCCTGATGTCAACGGCATAAAGGGGGCGGGTGGGTGAGTGCTGGTCCATGAGGCAGACGAAATGAAGAGCAAAAGAGGCCAGGAAGCAAAACGGGTGAAATTCATTTTGTAACCTCTGCAAGTCAGGTGCATTAATCTAGGTGTGAGTTCTCCTGTTGTCAGGGCCTCATGTGCTCTCATCCCAAACATTAAATATCACCTGCGGTGATTAATCCCAACTTAATGAAATCCATCAGTGAGACAACGGCCAGCCAATGAGCTATGTAATCATTCACATAGTGAATTAAAAGAAGGGAAAAGGGCTCGTCCATGCCTGCCATTGACAAAGATGGAGTGGTTGTAGCACTGGGGGGATGGAGAGGCTGATACTCAGCTGGGGCATTGGGGGGGAGGGGGGGTCCTCTGTGCAACACATCTCATTCACAACACCCCAATGTTCTTGTGCACCTACAGTATGCAGCACCCACGCTCTCATATACACACACACACAGTTTGGTCCTGTGAAGGTCAGATGGGCTTGGCCTGACGCAGCACTCACCACGGTAACAGATGTTAGTGTGAGTATGTCATTCTGTAGGCATTCAGGTGCTGCTCATACTTGCATTAAACGCACACATACACGCACACACACACGCAGTGTGCAAACACGTGCACAAATGCACGCTCACACTCGCGTAATGGGCAAACAGCAGCCACAGCTGGGATGTTAATGCTAGCAAACAGGATTATCCGTAGAAAGGATTTCTCTGCTAAGCATTTCCTCTTAATTAGATTTCTCAATCTCAGGGATGAATTGCCTTTTAGCAGCAAAGCTGCCACTGTGGGAGCTGTTAGCTCCTTCTAACTGAATTAAATGCATAATTAGCGATACAATTGCATTAGCAGAGGGTCTTTTGTATTTGTGTGCGTAAAGGCCTAGGAGACTGCATGGAAGGGACATCATGTAGCCAATGACATGCACTGAGGGATACTGACAGAGAGGCCAGGCAGGTCTATGAGGCTACCACCATGCACAGCTTCAGGCCAGCTACAAGCCAACAAGTGAGCTGGTGTGGATTTAAGCGATCGAATGCAAATATTCACCATTACGAAAACAAATAACTAGCTTGCGCAAGGTTAGCCCGAGGAATAACACGAATATGTGCTCTTGAACCATGCCACCCCATTATCCGCCCAATGCACGGTGGAAGAATTTGAATAGCAGAGACTGTAACACACATTAACCCCCAAGGCTCCTATTTGCTAAATGTCCACAATGAGGATTAGCGGTCAATTCATCATTAGCCGTCTCTCAGATGTGCACGCATGCCACGCCCCTCCGAAACATACACACAGCACACGCCCTTCTCACACCTCTCCCCTCCATCCACGGTACGTGTCCCTGGACCATTCATCACCAGGCTGGCACTGACAGTGACGGATGGGTCAGGCCGCCACTGGCACTACCCCAGCCAGAGCCTCACAGCGCCCCGGCAGCAGAGTGACAGCTGGAGCAACATGTCAAGTGGTGGAGAGACTGCGGCCATTAATAACCCCCGTCACATGATCCGCACACAGCGCCACGCAATGCGGGAGGGTCCGCGCTCTGGCCGCCAGGCCCCCGAAGGGAAACGTCACCCCTGAGCAGAAGCGACAGTCATGGACGCCTGATCTTTAATCAAGCGCGCGGCCATGCCGGGTAATGAATATATCGCTCACAAATTGGACTGGTGAGCGTCGCTCGGAGGTGGGGAAGGGGTGTGGGAGTTGTGGGGGGTTGTGGCTGAATGGTGGGGCGCTGCTGTGAGATGTAATGACCCCTTTGTGGCTTTGGTCTCAGCCTCAGGAGTGTGTGTGTGTGTGTGTGGGGGGGGGTCTCTGTGGTGCACTTGTGAGCATGTGTAACGTGTGTTCTATAACACATAGGTGGCCACGTGAAGCCGCCAAGCAGGGGAGTTGCTAAACCCCCCACCACTACATTGACCTCCATCGGCCTACATGTTAAACCGTAGACTACTGTATAGGCCTATATATTAGTGGACAAACCCTCCGTGACGTCACTCATAGGTTTCCTAAAGAACGGGTCTGAAGACTGTGCTGTGCTGCCTCTGGCAGTTGCTATATTTGTAGTACCTCACTCCGCCTGTAACGCCCCCCTATCCATTATAATGCGATGGATGCGTGGCTAATGTCATTTTTAACTGATGCGTTATATTTAAAAAATGACTCCCGTACAGTTCTCATGAATGGGGAAACTAGCTACAGAGGCCAAAACCGTTTTTTTGAACCAGACTGTAAATGTGTATTTTTGCTGTAAAGTAGGACATTTTATATGGGGATTGACCCTTTTGCAGCAAGCCTCAAGTGGGAATTTGAGGAACTGCAGATTATGGATTAATTTCTCAGCCCCGGAGGTTTCCACTTGTGTTAAGTTCCTACTTGTATAGTGCAATGGAAGCATTACATTTGTACTTTTAATTGTCCTTCATCTCTCCTTTGCCAAAGCACTGATGTATGCAAAGCAACAGGACACACTGCAACTGTCCATCGTTTGGCATATGCATAAACCCTTTATATCCATGCGGTCTTTAGAAGCCATGATGATCTTTTAATCCAATTCTACATGGCAATCAAAGTCCCATGAATCAGGCCCATCATACGCAGACCTATAGCTGTGTGTGGCGTTTTGCATACCATTATTGAGCCAGACCATAACAAAGCTGCTTTTAATGAGATTCCACAAAGCTTCAAATCAAGTAATTCCACCAAGCATCCTGGCTAATTCTGTTAAAAATAATTCATTCCCAAAGACAATCGCTAACTGAGGAACATAGGTAACCTTCCTCTCAACCATACTTTAATTTGAAGAAAAAAAAGGGAGCTATCATTATCCATATGAGGGATATTAGAGAAGGGACCTTGCCAGCCAAAAGTAGAGTGATTAACTCATATGTCCTCCATATCCCCACACATGCAGATACAAATCAGCTTGTGTTAAGCTAATAACATCAGACAATTCTGGACAAATAGAAAGTAACGTTTGCTCCGTAGCAAAGCTCTATATGAATATGAACAAACATAAACAGTATTCAGTTACTCAAAAGATAGAATACAATCTTTCCTTAACATTCACTAGGGAACATGTAAAACTGGAGCGCTGCAGCACGATATATGTTAGTGAGAGAACGGTACATCTAGACATCTAGCAGCCATTTCACTGTCAATACTACAGGTAAAAGCATGTGATGTGGTAGATCACACTACTCTAACCATTAAATATCATTGCAAAATTACAAATTGAGTTTACCACAGCACAGGTTGGCAGCAGATGATTAATAGAAGTAAAACATTACTTTTACATACATTTAATATATAAACGTATAGTAAGTATAGTAAGTGAGCTGCAGATTGGAGAATGCACAAATATTTCCAATGTAAACTGTATTCATCTCCAGGAATATTATAAATATTATGTCATGAGCAAAATACATTCATTGCCCAAACTGGAACAGATGTGACCTTTCCTGAACATAAGGGAATTTCTAAAAGGGCTAATATGTGCTTTTCTCTAACACCAGTGGCCCTCAATGTATAACCAGTCATACATGAAAACAGACACACCCCTGAGAAGTTGACAGACAAAGTGGTACACCTCCTAGAAAGAGTCCAGAGCGGCAGACAGCACCTGTCAAAGCAGACGCCTGCACTGCTGAGCTGGGTCAGAGAGAATTGTGGGCGTTGCCTCCTTTAACTAAGGCGCTGACTTTCTTTAACTCAACTCCCCCATCTGCTGAGTGGCCATTGTCTGTTAAGTAATGCAGCTGCAATGGAACGGCCCCTCTTTCTTTACAAGGGAAAAAAAAAAACACTTTAACATATTCAGCCCCATTCTCCGCCTCCCCCTGTTATTCAAATACTGTTACCAGCCACTGATTTATTCATTGGCTTTACACTGCACACTGCCATTCCTCCAACCACCACAAGCTTACACGCGCACGCGCGCACACACACACATGAACGCGCACACACACACATACATGTGCACACGCACACCACACACACATGCGCACATGCACACACACACGCACTCACGCACACCCAACCCATAAGCAGATACCCTATATTCTGACATTTCCCCTGTGCGACCCTATACATTCTGTTTCCTTTCTCATCCTCAGTTAGACGTCCCAGAATGCATCTGTCAGTGTGGTCTTCAGTGCTGCCCACCAGAGATAAACTCTTCATTTTGCATTCATTCCAACCTGTCCCTTCTGCCCGCTCCATGACAGAGGCTTGAGCTGGTTGTCGAGGTGATGAGCTTTGCACTGTGACGGACAGGAGCCCACATCAGTCTCTCAGACCCAACTGCTTGGCAAACTGATTACCCAACACCGGCCTCCCTCTTTGTGGTTGATTTTCACCCCTGTGTTGCGGCCTATGTTCGCTAACACCCTGGAACTTTCTGTATGAAAGCCAGCAGCATTAGCCTGCCTGCTTATGCCGCTGGTCGGAAATATAGTTGACCACGTTTTAAAGTAATACGCTGGCGCCGTCCATCTCTCGTGAAGCATGTCAGACCAGGGCTAGGCCCATGTCGGCTTAAACAGACGTGGGAAGAGTCTGTCAGAGTGGGCTGGCTGAAGAAAAAGGGGTTTAAAAAAAGCCCACCCACAGTTCTTTCCTTGGCTGGGGCTTTAATCTGGCGCAGATTTTTGTTATGCAGCCCACCCGCCTTCTCCTGTGGGGTAGAACAGTTTTACAAGCCCCCCTGAAGCTTTTCAATAATGGTGTTTGACTGCACAAGGCATGCTGTAATAAAGTAGGCCATTCATCGCATGCTGCCTTTCACTGGCTCACTGAGGGGGGGTTTAGAGCAGGGTGCTTGTGTGGAGGACCCAACGCTACCATCTGCATTAGCTTTAATTGATCTTCTGCTTCTGCGTGGGACACACAAGCTAGCTTTCTCTGGCGCTTCCTTCCTCTGCCTTTGTGGAATCTAAGTATGAGATTATGAGGGGATGAGTGGCAATTCCTCAGATCCTAGAGTGGAAGGTTATCCCTCTTGAACGCCACTTTGGGTCACGCCGGTGCCTCCGGCTGAAACTGGAAACGTCAGCAAACACACACGCAAAACAAAAAGCATATTCATACTCACAAGAGCAAATATTCCTGACCTTTTGTCTTGTCTTTTTTCTACTTTTTATCACATCCTTTTATTCTTTGCCAACATTTAAGAAAATGAACATGAAACTATGAACAATCACATTGTTAATTACACATTATGAATGTGGATTATCATCACGGCCGATATAATGAAATGCCCTTAGCTTCCTTAATGGAGGCTTTTCCTCATTGAGGTAAATGTATTTTTAATTCATTAGTAATATCTTTGCAATTAGTGACTATTAAGCTCATCAAGTGAGGACAACTTTCAGGTGGCTTATCAAAAGCAAATGAACCGTCATCAACAGCCTAATGCGGGTTTGATGGTGCTGCCTGCCTGTGGAGTCTTAACTAATGACACAGCGCTGCTATCAGGCTGAGTAGCGCCATTAAATCAGCCTGCCCTACTTAATGTTAGGAGGTGTTAACAGATTGATTCGCTTAATCTGTTCAACTACATCAACAATCAGCTCTGGCTAGGTCAGCTGCCTGCTTGTGTGTGTCTTAGCCGATTTCACAGGCCACAGTCATGCACAGCTAAACTGTGCAGCAATGTTGGGCAATAACACCCCTCTGATATAGAGCAGGGGCACTGGTGGAGAGGAAAGAGGATCTTGTGAGGAGCACAATGGCAATCTTCAAGTTCATTCAGCGTGATTAAACCGGACCAGAGACTTTTCTTCCCAGCTAATTATGTGGAAATTACAGAGACAATAAAGCATCTGGTAGCATTCTTCCTCGTCCACAGTCCCTTTAATATCATGACAGGCTGACGTATTGTGACAGAGCCTGAAAGCTCAGGTCAACAGAGAGCAAATCAATGAATTTAAAACTTTGCCTTTTCACGGCGGAACAGGAGATATTGTCCCTTGTCAGCCACGACTCCCCCCACCGCAGTTTACCACCCAGACTGAATCTAAGCCACACCCTCTTTTCTGTTACTATATTCCAACCTCTTCCACTCACCCACACACACCCCAACCTGTAAAACACAAAAAAGCATAAGAGTTTGACCAATGAGGTGGACGGTTTACGGGGGGGGCGGAGCACCCAAACCTCTCTCGCCTGGCCGTCAGCCCTGGCAAATCTGCATGTTTTCTCATTCTTGTTCGCAGCCCAAATTCAACACGCTAGTCACGCCAGTCAGCAGAAAGCCACTTAACAATGACCATGACGTCCTATCTAACCTGTAGCCATCATTTAACCCCACATGGGCCTCCACAGCGCATGTATTACACCAGCGTTATTGTCAAGAGCTCATTCCTAATTAATAACGTTCCCATAACTAACAGTTGCTGGTGAACCTCACACTGAACTCTCCTCCACCTGGGCTGCGACATCTCCTTGCTCCTCCACTCCTTGCTCCTGCGCTTCCCGTTAATTAAATGTGCACTTCATTAATGTAAATTGGGGGCTTTAATGTCCTTGTTGAAATTCTGAAGAAAGCGCAGTGGCCTCGCGAAATGCTCCGGCATCATTGCAAATTAGATTAGGGACCAAGAAAGGCAGTAAAATTAGAATGATAATGGTTGATATGGCTCCCTGACAGGCATGACTATTCAAGGATCAATGGGATGTCAAATGCCTTCGTGGAGCCCACTCTCAAAGCCCAGGGACAAACGTCAGCCTACAGATGTGCCTTTTGGAAGCACTTGAAATTAGTTTAATTTGGTAAATGGTAGGGATTTGGAAGCTTTTAGCCAGACTGTAACAAGACAAGAATACATTGAAATGTTTTGCCATTCTTCGATTAGCATAAAATGGGGTTGGGCTGTTTTGCATTCCCAACAAGTCAATTTTTTCTAGATCGGTTTCGTAAAAGATGGCATTTGCATTCTCTCGTCCACTAATCCTATTAAAGGGTATGGAACAGGTTGATTTTATTCCAACTAATCTAATGAAAGACACCAATTGTAAAGTAATTTTGATTAAAGTCCAATAACTATACAATTAGGCTAAGAATGCATTCATGACCCATTTTCAAGACCTGCATTTTGTGTGTGTGTGTGTGTGTGTGTGTCTGTCTCTATGTATGTATGTCTGTCAGACAGAATTAACTGGAAAAAGGAGATGAAAACACTTAAGGAAATTAATGTTACAATCACAGTTAAAATAACACATTGTAAGTAAGAAAGTGTGAGCTGTGATGATGAACCTCTCTCTCTCTCTCTCTCTCTCTCTCTCGCTCTCTCTCTCTCGCTCTCTCTTGTTAAACAGATCACTTCCTGCTGGCCAAGCGCCTGCCTTTATCCCACTCCCCCAGTAATGTGACATCATTGACCTCACAGGTTTACTCTGTGTGGCTAAACAGGCAGACTGGGCTCATTTGAAGAGAGGAGGGGATCACCACAAGAATAGGCTCAATGCATTGAGAGGAAGTGACTTTTCTTAATTGTGTTTGGGAAAGCAAAATGATTCCTTCATAGGAAACACACAGGCTAAACACCTGTTATGGATTAAAAGATGATAAAATATCTTTTACATTTTGGTTAAATAAAATGTATTTAAATGCCTTACCTTAGATCTAATTGTTTAGCAGGGCCTATTCCTTCATTGAGGCTTTTGTTAACCCTCCCACTGTCCTAAGGCATTTCAGCAGACTAGCAGCAGGGGGAGCGAACCGCGGAATGTCATATGTCCGTGTTGTGGTTGCTGCCCGCTACTGGCAAGTGCACCGGTCATTTTGACCCATAGGACAGCGGGAGGGTTAAACAAGTGAGGGGGTTTGGACAGAGCAGGTCATGGCAAAGTGGCAACTGGCAGCTCCATAATTAATCTGCTTCCCCTGTAATTAAGGTGTCCATCAACAAGCAAGGCAACAGCCAGCGTCTGCCCCCAGCACCATGGAAGCCTCTGGAAATCAGCCTGATGGAATAATGAGTTCACCTTTAACTGGCTTAGTAACTGATGAACGGCACATTTCAAGATAAATGAATCCGTCTCCTCATGGAATGCACAGATATTTGGGAATTCCCAGTTGACACATACAAGGAGGGATTCCATTTGTGTACATAAACATATTTGGTAAAAATGTTTATGCTATTTTCTTACACGTTTTGCAAGTTACAGGTACAGTACACTACTACACTATTGTTTATTTTATTATACAACACACATTTTCTCCCCCTCCCCACAAGTGCACATTTGTGTTTCAAACATAAACAGTAGGCCTATAACATTATAATACAATCAAGGCGTGTGCCTTTAAATAATCAATGAGTTCAATTCAGAGTTTTTACTGTTTCAATCGTATGCCTGCAAAGGCTCACTCCCTTGTTTTCTCATCACCTTGAGTAATATCCTCATTCATAATAGCTTCTCTCACACACGCACACACACACACACACGGCCAAAAGAGCCCAGTCTCCAAATGCCGGCGTTGCTTGATGGGGATGTATAGCCCCAGCAGCAGTGGATCAATGGTAAAAAGTAGAATTAGTCATTCTAAATCATGCAGCCGTGGTCGAAGAGACCTCCTCCGAAAATCATTAAACAATCATGTATTCTCATTGATTTATTCTAAATACCTGAGGAGGGAGCAGATTAAAGCAGGGGAAGCGCCCGCTAATGCAGATGAACCAGCTGAAGGATGGGGAGGGGGGGGTAAGGTCCTTAGGGAATGCTTCTGTCCTAATCAGAACGAAACAATACTGTTGCAATTACCAGCCTAAGCAGGTCTATTAAGGCTCCTCCACTTGGCATGTTTATGTATTTCAGATACTGCAGGCCACATTAAATGGAGTTTAGTCAAGCACTTGTACATGTCTGCTGTAAACATCAGACCCATGGGGACCAGGTAAACAACCCATATATGTTCTTATTGCTGTCTCTGCTGACATTCTGGAACCCAAGCTGATATCAAACACAGGGATGCTCGAGAAAAACAAAATCAGATTCTAAACATCTACATGATCTAAATATCAGATTCACACAGCTAAGAGAAAAAAAAACATTAAGCGGGCTCATTAGTCAAATACCACACTGAGAATAATTCCACGAGCATCAGAGATTATAGTGAAGCTGTTTTTCACAGAATCAATAAAGGTAATTTGATGAATCCATTTATATCAGAAGACGGTCTAATGAAACATAGATTAATATCCATTCCTATTCAAAGACATGCATTTGGCTAATGGAAAAAGCAGGATATCATTAAACTAGAAATTGCAAAGATTTAAATAAGTCTTAGTTATTTTATAAAAGTATAGTGGGAAAACCCCAGAGCCTTTAAAGACTTATAACTTATTCCCTCTGAGAAGAAAAAAATAATCAAGACAGATTAGGCACTTTGACATTTGCTTAATATCTCTAATAAAATGGCAAAAACAACATATTTTATGTTTGCACATCTATAACAAAACCTTTGCATCTTAAAAACGCAAAGCTGAAGTAATCAGGCCCCACCATTAAAATGCTTATCTCTGGCAAGTAAAATATGAAAATATTAATGTTTATGAAAGAGATGCATAATATTTCTGATTCCAAAGACATTATAACTTTCCTCAGTGATGTAGTCTCATTCACCGTGTGAGACTCCTGATTAAATTCAAAGAAGGGCATCTATCCAACATAGTTGCATGCCTTTTTTGTATTTCTGTGCACTGTAAAGCAGATGGAGTTGTAACTTTGACAGTTGTGGACAGCCCATTAATTCAGAGCCAGGAATCCTTTCTTCAGCTAAGCAAAGAGTCATTGTAACACTCATGCATCGAAGCGATGTGCCCCCTATTTAAACAGCTGTGGGTCAACACAGGCTTAGCTCACAGGAATAAGCACTGTCATTTGCGGTGTTTAACAATTCCTCCGCATGGACCATCTTGTCTTGACCAGAAAAGGAAAATAGTGTTTGTTGGAATGTCTTCATTGGGTTATGGCCTAAATTGCTGGGAACAAGGTCTGGCATTCAGAGCCTGAAAATATATTCCTCCACTATATGTTACATCTTGTGGAGGACATTGTTACACAATCATATTAAGAAATAAATATCAGTGAAATAATCCATACAAGTATTACTATTGCCCTACAATTGATAAATACCTAATTAAATAATCAATAGTAAAATACATTACAACTGCATTAAGACTTTAGTAAATATTGATCACATTTGCCATCTCTATAAGGTGAGAAAGACGAATGTATCTCTTGGGCCATGGATTACTGGATATAGCCACTGAGCCTATAGCTTATGCACTCGGCCTCACATTTTTCAATGTTTTTCTGCGTTGCATCATCTTACTAAACATCAAACTCTGAAGGAATGAGAAAACAAAAAGTCAATTCAACTTTGATGAAATCTCAGTTAAAGAAAAAACTCAATTTAATTCTCAACAGGTGTGTGTGCGCGTGCGCGTGCATGCGTGCGTGTGGGTGTGTGTGCACGTGCGTCTGTGTGTTCATCGGTGCTGTACACAGCTGACCTTTCGCATGAGTGTGTATTAGGCAGTTAGTTGAGGTGTTTGAACAGTCTCTTTATACAGCACAGTTACAGGTATAATGATCGACTGGCCACAAACTTCTTGAGCCAAGGCATGAAGCAGGTCGATATTTCTCCAGCACAAACACACAAAATGAAGGCACTTTTAAAGGCTGAGGCAACTGAATCTGCCATGGCAATCTGCATCAAGTGCAAGATTGACTGTTACATAAGCGTTAGTATGTGGCAAATCAATGAGGGTAGGGGTTGGGATGTAATAATTAACTCTATACAGGGTCACCTTAGGCCCACAAGATGACTACATTTAAACCTGAGGAAAGCTTCATCTGTTGCTTAAACTGTTTATGGACACAATACAAGTGGACTTGAGTGAAAATGTTATGACACAGATAATAGTGATGCCAGTTCACTGTTTAGCACAACGGTGCACGTGGCTATAATGGACAGAGAGGAAGTGAGCCTATCATTTATGTAGGGGAAGGAGAGAGAGGAGTAAGGCCGCTCAGCATTCAGGCGCACTAAATCTCTCCAGTTTCAAACCAACAGCCACAAGGAGAATTCCAAACACAACGTTTGGAGTGTAACTTTAAAATAGTTGTCATGGATCTTCAATCTCTGCCCGTTGTCGTGTGTGAAGCGTTGGCGTGCGGCAGGCGGCCTTCTGTTGACAAAAGCTAACAGATGACAGCCTAGAGACACAGCAGTCAGCAGCCATATTGGGGGAAAACACTGTTGACCCTGCTTAGATTGGATTTACCGCAAGGCTTGATCCAACCATTGCTAGACATGATGGATTATTGTAATGGAAACCCCAATGGCCTCTTTGTCATGTTTAAATGGCAATACATTTTAGCAGGACGGAGGAAATGTAACAGTTTGAGGCTGTGTGTGGGGGCAAATGATCTGTTGGAGGTGTAAATAAAAGTGTGTCACATTACGGATGCACAGGTTAGCACTGTGCTGGCACGTCGCAAGGTGCGAGTGTACATGTTTAAAACTCAATTCAAGCGTACCGGGCCCACCGTTTAGGTCAACGTGAGTACTGATATTCATTTTGTTGATTTGTTTACATTAATATAAAGTGGCCTATCCATCATTAAAACAGTGGGTTTCAAACTCTGTCCGCCAACAATACTGTGCCAGAAATGATCTGAAAATATCAACCACTTGTTTTTCAATGCCATAAAAAGTATACTGTAGTATAGTATTCTGACTAACAGCAGTATAATGTAATGTAAAATTATAAAACTTGATTTAACATAATATTTCCAAATAAAAGGTTCTACCTGCACTTTGGATTAGAAGATGGGTATTCTAACCTCATATAAAGTAGTTACTTTATTGACCATACTGTTAACTAGAGGTTTACACTTGTAGGGTCTGTCTCCTTCTGAAGGCCGAAGCCGACTTCCTAAGAGCTCATACTGTAGAATGCATCTGTTTGCTACGGTTACTTGGTGAGAAGCAGGACAGTTGGTGCTGCTGATACACAGACTCACTATTCACCTGTCCGAGCTGCATTATCTCCTACTACCCCTCTCCCCAACACAATGATTAAAAGCTTCTGACTCTTCAACCTCACAGGGAAATCATTACAACCTTATCGTTAACAGCTTTGCCCACCATGTCCTGTTCCCAGGCTAAACTAGCATAATCCCATATACTGAGTGCCTTTGTTTAGTGGACAAACTGTCATGTTGTATTTGCATGAACTACTATTGAAAGTCGGTGGAGTTATTCTACGATATTCTACATTAAGCATCTCAAGGTTAAACACAAAAAGAAAGTGTAGTGGCCTTTTCCCACTTCCTTATGCTGGTTGACTGGGGGATTTGTGACTCATGTTTAAAAGTATTCAATG
>JAODUK010000004.1:14855-20151 GCA_027564635.1 Typhlichthys eigenmanni | reverse complement strand
TACTCGAATCCCAATATTTAAATTGAATACATACACAACGAACGAATACCCGAATAATCGAATATTTGGGGCCAGCCCTACACTGTTGTGCAACTAAAAAGTCCAGTGAAATATGTAATTTAGATCAGTATGTTTGAACTGAATTTAATCTGCTCATGTTCAACCTGTTCAACCAAAAATGTGTGTTAAATTAACTTGAAAAACTTAAGCATTTATCCAATATTCCATAAAAGGACAGTTGTTCAATTATTGCATTTGTAATAAAGAACATATTTCCAGTAAAGCAATTTAGGCAATATTATTCTAATTTGATTACTTCTACGTTTAAACAAACTCTAATAATAATAATATGAAAGACTGTCTTTACGATTTTGTGGCCAACCAACGATTAGGATTACAAAATACTCACAAGCTTGACTCTGACTTTAAAATGTAAGCATCCCACCACATTTCAAGCAAAAGTCCAGAGGTCTTCAACAGGGGCTCTGGGATCCCTATGGGGTTTTCAGAGGTATTGAAGGGGGTCCTCCAAATGGTTTGGTCTCAAACTTATTTTCTTCCAAAAATGTAAATGTCATAAAATATCCATTAACATAAATACAACCGGTGCTATAAATATAAAAATCTGACAATTATCTTAATGGATTCATTAGTGACATACTTTTATACATGGCACTCCACCCTACACATTATTGTTGGCGCGGCAACTAAATATTTTCTACCATATGTGTTACGTGTGCCGTGTTTCTATATTTTTCTGTCTGTTCTTTTCATGCTTTCTGCAAAGATGTGCATGTATGTATGTGCCACTGATGTTTTGAACTATATATCATTATTGGATATATTGTAATGGATCTATTTAATTTTCAAGAAACCCTACATAAAGGTGCGCAGTCTCTGTATGGTGGTCAGTGGACTTGACATGAAAATGTGCCTGTAAAAGCTAAATCTCACATTTACATGGCCTCTGTTAGTGGTCCCATAATGTTTATTGTCCATTCCTAAATAAACTGTATATTTATTTATTTATTTATTTATTTTATATTGTGTGTGTACATATTTATCTTGTTTTGCTCGTATTGTGACCACAGTTGTTGTGTGCCATAGGGCCAGGGCCATTGGGTGTCGGCAACAAAACCGAGAGGCAGTGGGAGGGTTTTTCTCGCAAATTGGAAGTCTCTACATGGTGCATCACCTCTGGGGTAAGGGCAGCTGTGAGTCTACATGGTGCATCACCTCTGGGGTAAGGGCTGCTGTGAGTCTACATGGTGCATCACCTCTGGGGTAAGGGCAGCTGTGAGTCTACATGGTGCATCACCTCTGGGGTAAGGGCTGCTGTGAGTCTACATGGTGCATCACCTCTGGGATAAGGGCTGCTGTGAGTCTATATGGTGCATCACCTCTGGGGTAAGGGCTGCTGTGAGTCTATATGGTGCATCACCTCTGGGGTAAGGGCTGCTGTGAGTCTACATGGTGCATCACCTCTGGGGTAAGGGCTGCTGTGAGTCTATATGGTGCATCACCTCTGGGGTAAGGGCAGCTGTGAGCCTACAGTATATGGTGCATCACCTCTGGGGTAAGGGCAGCTGTGAGCCTACAGTATATGGTGCATCACCTCTGGGGTAAGTGCAGCTGTGAGCCTACAGTATATGGTGCATCACCTCTGCGGTAAGGGCAGCTGGCAATCTCTATATGGTGCATCACCTATGGGCTATGGCAGCCGCTCTTGAGCCCCTCTACAGTGGCTCCTTGTGGTTTTGACAAACATAAAATTTAGAACGTAATCTAGGTTTTGTCCCCCTACCCACAAAATATGTCAAATTATATTTTAAATTGACACCCTGTGTCCTCTGATTTCACCCGTAGCCAAATGGATCTAGTCCATTCAAAATTGTGAATGCACAGTAGTTGGGCATAGGCTAGTATTTAGGATATATTTCAAGTCACCAGAAATTGGCATTCAAGTGCTTTATTTGCAAATATATTTGCAGGAGAGCATGCCCCCGCAACCCGCTAACATTTCACTGTCCCCACAGTTCAAAAACACTCCTAAACCCTGGGAAGATGAGAATTAAATCTCATTTATGTCTAATGTTGATAGATTAAGTATAATATTAATATAAAATGTTTTGGGCACAAATGGCTCTTTTGATAGTAAAGGTTGCAGACCCCTGACTGGGGTAAGAGCAGCTGTCAATCTCTATATGGTGCATCACCTCTAGCGTAAGGGCAGCTGGCGGCTTTATGCAGCGTTATAATTTGTGAACGTGCAGATAATCCCAGGACAGCCACTGATTGGTGATATTTTCATTGCAGCGTACAAAGACCTTCAGTCCAGAGAAGACACCAGGAACGCCGCTTGGCAGCATGAGGGCTGGGATGAGGCGGTATATTATACAGGTGAGACCTTGTTCCTACAAGTGCTGTTGTTCATTAGCAAGCAGTCTTGATTACGATTCTTAAAAGGCAGGGTCAATCATTCTAGAGAGCACTTATGAGTTCAAATCAAACTCCATCAGAACCTCCGCCCCACAAATGGAAACGCATTGCGATTCCTAGCGCGTTGTTGTGAACCGTGTTCGCCACTTATCTTCCTATTTACGGCGCCAGAGCTGTGTAGAAATTCCATATTATCTTTTCAGAACACAGAACGGTAAAATAGCATAATGCAAGATATTGTGTGAATTTGACAAACGGTGTATTATTTTAAAATTACAGATATTTAAAGAACTGCTGATTGAACCATTTCCTTTTTCTGCAGTTCCTCTTATTCAGCACATGGATTCCAGGATTATGATACCATTGAAGGCCTCCCCACTGCAGTGATGCGAGACTCCCACTACAGACTGAATAATTTGTTAAATGTTACGTTACATACTGTAAAACTGCAAATAGCCCGGGCTTCTATTTACTCAACCAATAAATTCTTGGAGACAGGCGTCTATAGTGGACAGGTATTTAGTTACTTTATCACAAAAACCTTGCCAAGAAAATATTGGAAATATTATCAAATTGATCATTTAAATCAGTATGAATATTATTTGTATGTGTTGTAAAATTGAATTGAAAAAATTCACAATAGGTTGTATTTAAATCCTTGTTTACTCTCCTTAAGAAGCTATCGTTAATTCTGGGGTCTGCCCAAAAAGTTATGTTCTATAAAAAGTAATCACCATATGAGAAGTGCATATTATGGTTATATTCCCAATAAATTAATTGATTAACTATAATCTAGGGCACAGAGCAGGAGAAATACTATAAATTAAGGATTATTAAAACAATGTTTTTTATCTGGGCCTATATAAACCATCATGTTAATTAGACTAGGCCTACAGTATATGGACCCATAATTACAGACTAAACAACAAGATAATGAAGGAATGGACATGCAGGTTATTATGACAGTTTCAAACGGCAAGGGTAGGGAGCAAGTCTACTTACTGTTCCGCTATTCTCAGTAGCAATCGCTCTCCACACACACTATATGACAAAGCTTTTACAATAAAAAAATATATATACACGTGACCTGTGCGTGATCTATACATCTTAAATAGCGCCTATCTCAAGAAAATGACCAGAGGTTTTGTACTGTAACTTCCGGGGTTGCGCTAACAGGCGGTGCACACCTTTCAGGTGGTCTGCCTCGCCGGTGTGTCCGACGCCCACACGTGCGGTTTGCTGATTGCCTCCATCCGTGTGGGTGTGAAGGTATAAGGCTGGAGGGTTCTTTTGTTTTTGGGTTATTGTTTGCTGTAGCACTTTTTGCTGTTAGTGTATGCAACTGTTATGCACCTGTGTTTGTGTTGGAGCTGAGGCTCGTTTTGTTGAGTTCTCTGTCAAGTTTTTTTTTTCCCTCCATGTCTGCACTCACCTTCACCATGACACGTTTTATTAGGCTACATCCAAAGAACGTATTGGCAATATTTATATAAACACAAACCCGGCTTCTAATTGAAACGGGCATTAATTTGTCAAAACAAGTAGCTACCCCCTGCCAGTAAAAGACCTGCATGGCTGCGTCTATTTGGGACCCGCGTTTATCTGCAGTTTTATGGTATATCAGAAACCCTGTCATAATTGTGTCAGTGTTTGCCAGTGTCTTTTTTTTTCCTTCTGTCTTTTACGTTGCATCAGCCAACAACCACACTTGGCCCACATTGTTTCTATAAATGTACTAGTTTCAGTTTTTCTGTTGTAATTGGAGTATTGCTTGAAGATGTGGTGTGAAGCTTGGGATCAGTTATAGATATGCTTGCTATACATTGCAGTGGCTTTTTATTTAATGTAAATATTACATGTGTCAAAATTGTGTTGCTATATGGCACTGTACGATATGGCAATAAGGCTGAGTACCTTGTATATATTCTTTTTTACATGGAATATATTTGTTACAAGGTTTTTCACTGCACACTGCTGAAAACTATTTAAGCATCAAAATGTTATGTCTGTCATAAAGCAAATTGTGTTTCTTTTATAGGGTCTGTACCTTATGAAACATTTTACTGTACTGTGTTTTCTGTGGGTTTTGCTCCTCTCCCTATACTGTAAATATTGCCAATTGTACCTGCTGTAACATGTTAAAGTAGAGACCAGTACAACCAGTTAATCTGAAGGCATTGTACTGGTCTTAATACAATTAGTGGAAGTTGCAGTTGTAGGTGAAAGAGACATTCAAGATTTCAGAATGGGATGATCATTTCAAATAAAAAGTTGTGAGGGCTGCTTTCTAAATGCTTTGTTTATACAAGAAATGCAGTCAATGCCGTCTACATATCTATTTATAGTTTCTATTAGTATATACATAAATTCAACATTTCTCTTGCACATTTCAGATACAGTACTTCAACATTGAATTGTTTCAATGTCACTAAAGTCAATGGAAAACGTGCAAAAACACTGTTAATTTAAAATAGACACCGGTTACTGTTTGTTTGTTGTTGTAACATTTAGTATAAAAATCATTCGGGCTAAAACCCCAAATGTAAATATTGACGCAATACTGTAGTGCAAACATTTTCCTTAATTATAAAAATCTATTAATGGCATGAGTAGAAAGAAAATTGTCAGCTGGATAAAACAAAAGGCACATGATTATGTTAAAATAAAACACTTGGTAAAATGAGAGTCTCTCTAGATCTTTTCCAATTCTTTTAGCAGCTCTCCAAAACTTGTGACATACCATAGCGACCTCTCTTTGACCTGGGACCTGATGACATTTCCCCCAAATCCAATGAAAGCACTCTGTGAAAACAAAACAACAAATTGCTAATGTCTGCAACTTGCATCACGGTCACAC
>JAODUK010000003.1:2220237-2240186 GCA_027564635.1 Typhlichthys eigenmanni | reverse complement strand
AATAATAGATACTAGTATCTAATAAATAGATACTAGTAAGTCTTGGAGAATAAATGTCAAAACGGCTTGCCATACAAGCAAGCAAGTGCCACTAGGGGTTTATACACATCACTGAAAAAAGTATCTCTCTCTTTCTTTCTCTCTCTCTCTCTCTCTCTCTCCCTACCTCCCATCATTGTACTTCTAGACCGGTGTGAAATGTCCAGTTCTGATAAATATTTGTGGATAATATCCAGTTAAAACACTCATGGAGAGGACACATCTACCAAATGAAAGTAATAGTTTCGCCTCCTGGTTATATTTTACTGGAATCTTTTTTTTTTTTTTTTACTGTGTTTTTAATATTAAAGGTATCAGTTTTCCCCAGTAGTTCTTTATGAGGCAGGATGGTGAAATCAAATAAAAGGCTAAATAAAACCTGATATTTTCCCCCTGAATTTAATAGAAGCATACCTCAGGGGAACAGAGCAGATGTATTGAAGAGACAAAGGACACACGGTGTGTGTAACAAGTCTGTATATGCTCACAAATTCACATTCACTCACTCAAATGGCCACCCACACACGCACATACACACAGACTAATTTATGCCCCATTGAAACTATCACCTGTTTTTTTTCTCTCTCTAACTGTAATCTGGCTTCATAATTGCCTGCAATCTGTGTCTCCAGGCAACAGTTCAGCTTCAAGTATTCTATTTTCAAGTGAACAAACAGCCTCCATTCCGATTGGCTTATCACTTACCGTCTCTTTTTTAAACACCAATCACCTTGTTTGTTTACAGGCTGTAGTAGTGAGTAGTATAGTGTGCTTAAAGGCACGTTTTGATTGGTTCTCTTTTGTGTAAGAAAAGCCATTTTTTAACCCATTTTGCTGGTTGAGGTAAAATAGTAAAATAATGAAAATATTTGTATTCATTCAGAACCAGAGAGATAAAGGGAGAACACTGAAAACCTACAGTATATGATATACAGTATACTATATATATTTTTGTGATGCAATTTGTTTTATTGTGTTATTTGCTTAAGGTAAATAGTCTGGTGATATTGTGATATTTAAATGGTTTGCATAATGAGGTTCACTATAAACATAAATAAACTCAAATCTGCATACCTACCTTAATAAGTTGTAATTTCTACTATACTGTATTTTCTAACATTCATCACTAAGATATTTGCGTTTAGCAGACTTTCAGTCGTTTATGTGAGGCAAAATTTACTTTTAGCTCAAGCAAACAATACAAGCAGTTAAATCAAGCTTTCACGTAATAACTTAATGGAGCTGTGAGGTCTTTACATATATTAAGATATTAGGAGAATGCACAGACTTTAAATCATGTCTACAGGGCACCAATATAATTTGTGTAGAATTCCGGGTGCAAAATTGGCCTGAAGATGCTTAGGCACAGATATTATCTTGTGTTTTATACCACACTGGTGACAGTGCATGTGACCTATTTATGGTCCATATAGCTTTTCATGTTTATCGTTGCTTTATCCTATTTTAATAACTAATCCTTGCATCACTCAAGAAAAAATGCCAAAATATTTAACTTGTTTCACAATGAGCCAATCACTACGATACAGTATATAGACAGTATATAGTATATAGACAGCTGTAGAATATGAGAATATTAACTTTCATGTAAATTAATTTATTTTACCATACAGAAAATCACAGCGTTGCAATTTATGCATGGATGAAATATTATTAAAGTTGGTTGAACTACCCGCACGACATGCCGACAACACTCAAATATAACTAAAAGGTTCAATAAACTAAAAACACTGGAAACAACATAATCTATATGACAATAACAAACAGGATGGAATACACTAGGGCTTAATATACACAAGTAGACAAGACAGGAAGACAGACCATTGGACAACAACAACGAGGGACACGTGATACACATCAGACATGATTACACAGACACAGGTGGCAGTAACGAGACTGGAAACACATGGCAGGGAGTGTCAGTGGAACAGGCCTGAAACACACTGGGAACAAGTCACAATACAGGGACCATGGGACAGACAGAACATTGCAATAGTATATGTGAGAGTCATTTATTTCAATAGAAAAGGAATACAACTGATCATATACAGCGAGGACATTTTGCCAGGACCTTTTGGTTGGGAGTAAACCATTCTAACCACTAACTTAACCTGCGTATGTGCCTAAAAAGCAACTGGGAAACCTCCATTAAATAACTCAAATAAAAAATAAATACATAAACCTAAATTAACTAACTAACTAATATTATAGGTGTAAATTAACCATCACCATAATATGTCATACAATAAGAGCTATGATAGATCCATTTCCAATGTGTGGCCCAAACAAACATACGTTGGCAAATATAAAGTATGTACATAAACATCATGTCCATGTGAAATATGTGTTTGTGTGGTATTGATTCCCATGTACAGTGCACATCATAAAAGTGTGTGTGTGTGTGCAGGGCTGTATTTAGGCCTGGCTGGGTACATGGTGTTACTGGGGCGTGGTGACTCAGAGCTGTTGTACATGAGTCACTGCTCCTCCCGATGCACACAATAGCAGAGGGCCAGTTTAACAAACACTTAGTAGTGATTACTGTGAAGCCCACTCAGTCGCTCGCTATGGACCCAGCAGTCAAGTGGCAGCCTAGGGACAATTTGTCCTCACACACGCTTGGACCAGGACATTTTAGACCTTGTGTTATGTTTATCGGCCAACTGTTAAGGTGCTGCATTATTCATTGATTCCGTGTTTGTGTTTGTGTGTGTGTGCACGCACATGTTCTTATATAAGTACGCGTGGCTACAACCTGGCCTGTTTCTTTCTTCTGTCTGTTTGTTCCTTCTTTCTCGTTGTGTTGTCTCTGAACAGTGTCTGCTGCGCTGCACTGTCTGTAATACATGTGGCTGTTATGATGCAGCATGTATGCCTGTCAGGAGAGACTTGAGGAATGAAACATGTATTAAAGTGTCTTGGAATTAGGACTCTATTGGTAATATTTAATAGATGCATATATAAATAAGGCCAGAAGAATACCGTGGGAGGAGTCCTGACACTGGCTGTGATGAAGAAAGGAGGAGAATCCTTCAATAGAATCCAGACGAGAGATGATACAGGTGGAGATGTGCTGGTGGTATGAGTGTGAAACACAGCATCTGAAGTGACACAGAGAAGGAACAGCGAGCAGGTATTCATATAGACAGACATGAGATTGGTTCCTGAGAACATGAGCAATTTAGCTTGGTTGAGCTTGAAGCAGAGTGTGAGAATGCAGTCCCATAGAGTAGTAGTAGAGTAGAGTAAACCTTTAATGTCCCGGAAGGGCAATTCATCTTACAGACAGTAGTCAAACATAAAACATAAAACAGAATCACACACAGCAAATCAATCATACTAAATTAATTAGTGATCATCAGTGTGGCTATTACAACTTGTTTTAAAATGCAGGATTATATGCAAGATGTAAGTAAACAGGAGGTCTTCCTGACTGAACTTCTGCTATAGCTTCATGTCTGTACCATGTCATTAGGGAGCAGCTACAACAGTAACATCCTGCACCTTACTGGCATACTGTAGGAATTTTTACTTTTCTGTTGGTAAGAGAAAACATACATCAACCCCAAAATAATAAAAAGCTAGGGTTTCAATAGTCTCATCAGAATGCACTGTATGCAAAACACATTATCAGCCAATACGTAGGTTATATAGTGTTTACGATTACGGCATAGTTGTTTGCAAGGGAGCAGAATGTGGGGGGAACAGGGGGAATACATCCCCCCCAGTTTCGTAGGGACACCCCAGGCTCCCCCACCCCCCCACCCCCCGCCCACACAAACACACACACACGCACACACACGCACACACACACACACACACACACTTAACCCTCCCACTGTCCTAAGGCATTTCAGCAGACTAGCAGCAGGGGGAGCAAACCGCGGAATGTCATAATGTCCGTGTTGTGGTTGCTGCCCGCTACTGGCAAGTGCACCGGGTCATTTTGACCCATAGGACAGCGCGAGGGTTAAGATAACCTGTTAAAAAATAAAACCTTCAGATGTAACATAATCAAAGTTACGATTAGTTTATTTGCCTACTTTGACGACCATCATGAGGCAACCAGCATTAGCAAGTCCATTATAGCCTAGTCTGCTATTCAATGCCCCACCCCCGTTGGTTACTGTTGCTACTGTATGCATGCAAGTACGTACTGTATGGCTACAGTATTTGCACCTAACATGTAGGCTAATGATGTTTATGATAACAGTGTGAGATATTCCATAGGAAAAATAGCACATTTCTAAAATAATAGTTATGAACTATCAGAGAGAAGTAGACAGAAATAAAATGCTTTTGAGAGCCACAGTAACTTATTCACAATATGATTCCACCAGTCTCAGTTCAATCATTAGCACCATTGATCTTGACAATTCAAAAAAATGTCCAAATATGCTTTTAGCCTATGCCTATTTGTGTGTAAGGCAGAACACACAACAAATAAATGTCTTACATAATTGAATAAACCACCAGCCATAACTTAGTGTAGGCTAGGCTATACACACACAACATTAAAGCTTTGTTTAAATATAAAAGTGGTTTCCATTATTTCTAAAGTATTATTTTTACTGCTAAATAATTACAATAAACTCTGCATCAGTTAACACTAGGCTAAATATACTAACTAGAGAGTTAGACATGACAACAGTTAAATTATTGAGAAACAAGGAAAGAGAAAAAGACAACAAATAAGGAGACGCCAGGAAAGACAGACAGACAACATATTGTCTACAATATGATGGAGACACAAGGAAAGACAGACAGACAACATATTGTCTACAATATGATGGCGACACAAGGAAAGACAGACAGACAACATATTGTCTACAATATGATGGAGACACAAGGAAAGACAGACAGACAACATATTGTGAGACACAAGGATAGACGCAGAGACAGACAAGTAGTGATGGAAAGATAGACAAACAAATAGGCTTAGATGGAGACACCAGGAAAGACAGACAGACGACAAATAGTATAATATGAGACGCCAAAGAATAAAAGACAACATAAAAGACAGAGAGATAACAATTAGCTAGTAAAACAAATAGCATGGTTTGCATTAACAGAAAATGGTACATACTAGGTCTACAGGTGTTTTTTCAAAAATGGGTCAGTAATGCATTTAGCTGTATTTTGCGGTTGATGTTCAGTGGGTGTCTGGCCTAAGGCCCATTTCTGCTTCTGCTTCACCTTTGGAGACCCTACGGCGTAAGGTCCAGTATACCACGTACCCTATCCTACGCTGTAGTCTAATGTGCACCTCTCAAAACATTTAACTATGCATCTGTCCGTCGATTCGACACAGCCAACAACATTCTTGTGGATGCAAGCACATATGCCAGAGTGCTTTGGAATTAGGGATCTTTATATCAAATGTCCTGTACATGCACATATTGTCTCCCTTTAACAATCGTGCATTATTATTAGATTTGTTGAAAAGAAACGTTTTTATATGCCTTGCTTGAGCATTGTGAACCAAGACTAGAACTTTGCGCGTGACAATATGGGGATTCCTATGGCATATGCTTGTTGTTCAGGTAGCGAAATATAAATAGCCTATCAGCTGTTTCCTATAATAAATGTTGGTTTAACTAAGATATTCGCTGGAAAGAAACATTTTATTTGCTTATTCCTAAACGTTTACACTATAGGCTATTAGTCTTTATATTCGGGATGGAAGATAGGATTCGTAGTATGGTAGTAGCCTATATTTCCTTGTTGTTCGGCAGTGAAAAATTACAAATTACAAGACCATTACCATGACCAAGTAAATTTATACCTGTTTGAAAGAACCTTGGTCTCACTATTTCATTCTAATACCTACATGTATTCAGACTATTCTTCCCAGAGAGCTAGTGTTTTTGAGTGAATACTATATTTGCTGTATTTGCTTAATACCAATGTATTACATTATGATTCCAGATTATACTGTGTGATATGCGGGGGACAGCTCTGTCCATTGCTGGCTGATAACACTGAATGTGAGACATGTTGATCTTTATGTTCATAATGTCAAACACTTCGCTTCGTCTCAGAATAATACACACTGAAACACACATTTCAACATAATCTCTCACAATGTCAATTTAAAGTCACTCTGTCTCAACGTGACCCTTGCCTAATCAAAAGTTTTTATTGTGCAAGTTATTTTCCTTTGTCTGAAAGCCCGTTACCAGATGGGGCGCATGCAGTCAAACACCTTGGTAGATATTTGCAGCCGCCAATGGTTTGTTGAGCGTTAAAAAACGTTAATTGGAATTTTTAAAAAGGAGGGGAAAATATCACATTACCGTCCCACCTCCTCAAGTCACAGGCTGTCAAAATGCAATATTCCAAATTAGATTGTATTTGGATAATCTTTTGAACTGTAATGGGTTTCCAGCCACCAGGCATATTACTATTGGCACATCATTATTAAACAAAAGTGACACAGAACCATCACTTTGCAGGCGGTGCCAGATAAACGTTCGGCACCGTGCAAATAATATTAGTTCTGCTTCCAGAGTCACCGGCTTATCTCTGGGACGCTATATTGGGTTCATATCCCTGTCGGCTGGCGGGGGCCTTTTGACGGAAGTGTCTAAATTTATGAGTAGCCCGCATGTGTGACTAGCATGTTTGAATAGGCCACGGTGTGTGTGTGTGTGTGTGTGTGTGTGTGTGTGACTGTCACATTAACGTTTTAGCAGGAATGATGTGTGTGTGTGTGTGTATGTTTGTACATGCATGTGGATGGGTGGGTGGTTGATTTGTTAGTGCAGCATATACTCGATACATTCATATGTAAATATCCTGTGTGTGTGTGTGTGTGTGTGTGTGTGTGTGTGTGTGTGTGTGAGAGAGAGAAGACAGCACCCATATCATGGCATAATGAGATCCGCCACTGTTGGTTACCCTCACACAGTGGTAATTATGGCAGGAAAAAAAGGACTGATGCTGTAGGCATTGCTGGACGTTCACATGCTAGAATACCCCTCCACCTGCTCCGAGAGACAGGACGCCCCAGGCAAATTGAGGACCTGTCCGTTTGGCGTCAGAGAAGGAATGGAATGGTACTAAAATGATAAATTAGACCTGAATCCTGTTTCTAATCAGCCTGGCAAAATCTGCTCACCTCAGAAAATGTCAAGGCACACTGGAATATATGCTATTTATTTTATATATATATACTGTATTATCACCTCCCCAACAGAAAAGAAAACTGAGGTGTATTGACATGAAATGACGTGAAAATGGAATGAATGTAAATAGAATGACATTAACATAAAACATTGCAAATAAGTCATGACGTCATCAATAGGACTATCAAAAGACATATGTATAAAAGTATAAGAAGTATATGATCACTATAACCAAAAGCTAATTATTATCAGTGCTACATTAAAGCCAATATTGTGTAATATAGTACAGAGTTGCACCTTTACCAGCAGTCATCACCAGCATCTTCATCAGTGGCGTCTTCTTCCTTCTACAGGCTCAAGAAGATGACAATGAACTATCTTGTTTGGTCGCACAGCACGGAAAGGCTATTAGGGCCCCCTCAAACTTACAGTCAACGTGTAGTGTACACTAACAACTGAAGTGAACTTGTCATATTTTCTATACTCTATACGATTTATTTTCTATTCTCTGTCTGCAGTCTACTCCAGTCTTGTCACAATGGCCTGATGGCCTAATGCAGTGCAGTCTGAGTGACTGGATGTAAGATATTAATGACAAGGAATGCATAATGAACACATATTTCTATGGCATCATTCACTATAGCAGCCATTGTCTACCCTGGGAAAGCTGGCACAACAGAATTGACTTTCTCAATACATTTGTTTATTTATTTGTGTATTTATTTAGTTGCTTTGAATGGCGTGGAGTGAATTGGAGGTTGTGGCCTCTTGTCAACATAGGTGCCTTTTATTTCAAAGCCCTAATTTAAGCCTTTAGGACATGGCTCCTTCAGAAACACAATGATCAAGTATATTTCTAAAAACCCACCAATGGCAGAGGAACTGTAGCCATTCAAGCTGACTTTTTCTGACCTTAATTGAGGCAACTCTAATAAACAACTTCTTTGATTTTGAAGGATTTAAATGTATGCTGTTATTTTGTCTTTTCAGTGCAGTGGATTGGAAGCACTGCCAAGAAAGAACCTGCACCTCATCTAGAAATCCTTTCTCTATATCTGCAACAATGCTCTCAATCTCCATTCCACAAAATTGAGTTTACAGAGGGTCCTTTAGAAATGTGCATGTCATTATGTACAAACATTGTTTTACATTAGTAACAGAAAAACACTTCTTTGTTCAGAGGTTACAATTTATTTTCCATTTCAGGACATTGCCCCGCTTGTCAAGATATATTTGGTCATTTGCTCCAATTGAATGAATGCAAACAAGAAAATAATGTGTCATTAGCTAAAACGATTATCAAAGGTTGACTCTACTGCAGCGGTGGCTGTGCTTGAGGATGTTTAAAGTGTCTGTCCTCTTTTGACCCAAGGCCTACTATACTATCTAACTGTACAGCCGTTTGGAACCATTAATGTATAGATTAGTTATTCAGTTATTCAATAGCAATACTGTGAAGCAGGTCTGTTGATATTTTCCATTCAACACGCAACAAAAAAAAACAGCAGTGAAATACAGTGCCTTGACTAGTCTATTAAGATGAATTAACATTAAATATATGTTTATTAAAAGAGGACATTAATCCATGCAATAAAGATTGGCCAATCATCTATGCACTATAGTGAAAATAGTCACTCATAAGGCCATATAGTGGTAAGGACTTAGGGTCTATTTCAACAAAGAACACATTTTATTCTTTCAGTAAAATGTGAAACATGTACAGTTTGTTAAAAATAAAACAACATAATTATATTTGTTAACTAAACATTACAACATTTTCCCCATAGGTTGCAAACAAGCTTCTCAGACAGACTTGTTGTAGGCTATTGTTTCATAGATATACTGTATAGTCTACTCTACTCCAACGTGTTTAGGGGGTCCGGGTCATGAACCTGTAAAAAACGATAAGCAGCTGCAGGATATCAAGCAACTATACAGGACCAGTCCAGCTAAGGCTTCAAGAACATTATTCCACAGCAGCTAGCTGCTGGGACCACATCCAGGTTTGTGTTTTTGCTGTTGAGGGGGTTATCGCCAGGATGCTGCTAGTGGGAGACGGACCCATCGGCTAGGCAACAGATTCCAACGCTTGCCGTGTGGCGGGTTGATACTGTGCTGCTGTATCCATCTCCCTCCCTTCCATTCCTTTGAGGCCGGGTATCTGAGAGCCTGCAGTGAGGCAGCGCTCAATGAGCAATTTATGTTCTCAAAGTCTTTCTCAACCCCTGAAGGCAGGTCTTAATTGTTTGACGGGATATCGCTCCTCCACCTCTTCTTTCTTTAACTGCAACCCCCTCTCCCTACCCGGCATTTCTCCCTCCAGCTATTAGGAATTGGATTTGGAGCAGAACGATCCATTTAGTCTCTCCTACCCACCCCCCTTCCAAAATCTCTATCCTTCTCCACACACAAAGCAGCCTAATCTGTCTATTTTTACCTTAAGGAACAGTAAACTGAAAGGATGAGGTAATGCTCCCTCTCTCCTGTCCTTCAGGTGGGTAGAGATGCGAGCTGTTGATCAACGCCACCGCGTGACTCCTGAAAGTTAGCTTTGATGAAGAGAGCAGGGTTTCTCCCTATGGTTTTCCACGTAATCGCCATATAATCAGTGGAATGCATTATTACAAAGAATTGCGATAAAATGCACTTAAACTGATTTTTTATGAACTTGCTTGTCAAATGTCAAACAATTTCATAAGTATATTAAAATATAATTAATTACTTGATTCAGAGATTGAAGTGATTCAATAAAATACTCAAAAGCCAATACATGTGCGCACAGCTCCACCTAGTGGAACAAAATAAATGTTAACAACCATACAGGAATGTCTTTAATTTGGTACATTTTCATTTCCAACTCAAGAAACACAAGTTTAAAAAATGTAAAAAATGTCACAAGGCCTGCACCTTTAGAGACAAATAGCCTAATAAAACCGTCCAGTGAAGGTTACATGGAGATATTGTTAAAATAATAAAATAATTATATATACACGTTTATTTTAAAGAAAAACACAATTTTGCAATCTCCAAACAAAAGCAACGCAGAATGGTGGCCGAGTGAAGATAACACATTTGCTCCATAAGAGGCCTTTCTGTCTGCCTTAACCTACTGTACATATTAACAGCACAGAGACAGTATAAAGTTTGGCAAGAGTGAGAAAATACAAGTCTGTCTGTTTAGTTGTTCTTCTTCTGGTAGCCGCTGTAACCATTGGTCTGACTCACAGGGCTGTGACGCTTGGCGTCGGGGAAACAGATGATTTGTTGGACAAAGTCCGGATGCTGCTTCAGAAAATGATGGAGTCCATCTAGATGGAAGGGGCAGGGTGAGAAGAGGAGAAAGATTAATGCATTTGTAAGTAAATAATTTGTCTGCTTTGGCTATACTGACAAATACTGTGTAGAACATTCAAATCAATGTCATTTTGATCTTTATATCAAATGTCCTGTACATGCACATATTGTCTCCCTTTAACAATCGTGCATTATTATTAGATTTGTTGAAAAGAAACGTTTTTATATATACATATACATATATATATATATACATATATATATATATATATATATATATATATACATATACATATACATATACATACATATACATATATATACATATACACATACATATATACATATACACATACATATATACATATACACATACATATACACATATACATATACACATATATATACACATATACATATATATACACATATACATATATACATATATATACACATATACATATATATATACATACATACATATATACATACACACACACACACCATATGTGATCTTCCCTGTGTTGTGCGGGTCAACCGCTTTGAAGAGTGGGGAAAAGTCTACCCCTGTCACTCCCAGTGCCGTTTCAAGGATGACGGTGAGATCCTTGTGTGTGATTGGTCCGTTCTCCTCATCTTCATACATCTACATGCCCAACCACAGCCACACATGCATAGCCACACCCTTAGTGCAAAGCCTTTAAAACCTGAAACAGGCTTAAAAGAGAGATCTCTCACCCCGAAGGCCAATGCGAGAGTCTCCATAGACTTTGACGGTCGCCGGACAACAGAGAGCGCAATAATGTACTGCCTGATGTCTATCTGTCCATTTCCATGCTGGAAAAACAAATGTTTTACCACCTCTGGGAATGACTACAAAATAGAGATTTCTTGTTCTGGAATAATTCATTTTCCAGCCTTTCAGACATGTAATATGAAAATAGTAATAAAACAGAACAGAATTTCCAATTATAGTAAAATACATTAAATGTACAGTAATGCACTTATACCTGGACAAAGAGGTTGTAGACCTGTGAGAGTGTTTCTGTGATGGGCAGGTTGAGGAACTGGGCAAAGTCTTCCAGGCCCTGTTTGTCTCCACAAAACTTTCTGGCTTGGCCAGCCAGCTGCTCAAGTACAGCGTTTGTAGTGCTTGCTCTCAGCCTGCCGACAGAACACAACAGAACTACAAATCCCAGAAATCCACAGTATATACACAGTATGATACTCTCTACTCAAATGTATGCACTGCAATCTAAACAATTAAAAAGATTGAAAAACTCACATTCTGTTTTTGTTAGGAAACTAAACTCAAACTAGCTAGGCTATGTATCTTAAATACACCAGGGTACCAGTATTAGCAGACATGTTCACTTAGTGTTGAGTGAAATGTTACAACATACAAAGTCACAATTATATTAATAACCAATTATTATTTTCATTCTTTCAATTTGACATAATGTATCCGTAGATATTGATGCTTCATAGTGCAATTATATAGTACTTATTAAAAGGTTTTACTGACGATATGTTTTGCTTTTAGTGGTCAAATTCAATTGTAAACTTTGATATCATATCCCTGTTTGTGCTTCTTCCCTCCCACCACTAGGTGTCACCGGTGCATCATATTCAGTGAGGATGTCTTAACGAGACTAACCAGATAAAGCCAGCCCTTAGCCACTCACCCCAAGCGACACACCAGCCGGTTAAACTCCAGCAGACGGCTGCTGGCCAGTACACGCAGGGGGCCACGTGACAAGCTCAGCTGGCAGTCATCGAATGACAGGTCTGTGAGTGGCACCTGCAGCGCCCTATCAGAACAAAGGACGGAAGGTTCACGAGAGCCTTCCCCTCAAATTGTAAGAAACAAGCGGTGACGTTGAAGGAGAGTGCAAAGTGCTTGTGCACACGCACACACCAGCAAGTAACACACTTGCATGTGGGAGGACACTTACTTGGCCATGAGGCACCGAACATTATTGGCAAACAGTGCTGGATCCCTCCTCTCCTCCTCTGAAGGAGTGTATACAGGAAGGTACTAAACACACGCGGGAGAAAGTCAACACCTCAGGGCAAAAGGAAAAGCTATCATATTCATCAGCAGAAAGTAGAGTAGACCAGCATCTGTGCACTAACCTCTATCTCCATTGTGTTGTGGAGCTGGCACATTGTGAGCCACAAGATCTTAAAGCTGAAAAACAGAGACAGACAAGAGGAGGATGTCTGGAGAGGACTTAAAGGGTATGTGACAGCAGCAGAAGCCATGTGGCCCTTCACGAAGCAAGTGAAAACAGCTCACTGGAGCTTGAACCATATAAAAAGGCAGGTGTGTGTATAATAAGATATATACTCACGCGCTGGGACCTTGCCATGTCCATGTAACAGTATCCTGAGGAGAGGAAGGGGAAATGGGAAATGGCTCAGTTGACAGACATTCAGAAAACACACAAACAACATCCTGCTTCAACTCTGTCTGGAAGAACCTTAAGAGTGCTCAACAATCCAACACTGAATCCAAGCCTGATAGCATCACGTTCGCACAGATACTTCACTGTACTACTTGTTTCTAACCCCACACATCCACCTCCTCCATCTCCTAATGGTTGACCAACACCACATTTCACAGAGAAACCAAGCCTTAACCCTCAGTCAGACATGTCATTTACACCCACCACCACCTTATTGGGGAAGACAGGAGCAAAAGACAGGAGCAAAAGATAACTGACGCTTTCCAGAAGGAAAGACTTGAACAGTGGAACAGGTAATACAAGATGCAGAATTCACGAGGGCACACACACACACACACACACACACACAGTGAGAAACTTGGGTAGAAACTGCCAAAGGTGTGTGTGAAATAGAGAGAGAGAGACAGACAGAGGAAGATGGTGAAATATCAGCCAACTAGAATATGAAGTCATTCAACACCCTAACTTTAAGGCATAAACCAATACATGAATAGTGTGCCTGTCAGACAGACAGACAGACAGATCTCTGGTGGAGGTGAAGTCAGACTCAATTCCTGCCCTACGATATGTGTGCTCAGTGACTGGACAACAGGAACACAGTGGCGTGACGTGGTTTAGAATAAATCGAATAATAATACTGGTTGTTATTGTTACTAATAATAATAATAATATTGTATATATACACTGGTTATTTACCAGTTTGTTGGGGTAGCGCAAGACCACTGGCTGCACTGGCACTCCTGGGATGAATGCACCTGAAAGAGTAGAGCAAACAAGAACATGAACAGTCAGTCAGGCGTTCAGGCTCAATGAGGAACAAACGTGAGATTTAAGGAAACAATAGAATAACAACAACAAGATCCTCATCTCAGACCTCACACATATAGACTAACAGTGCTGTGTTTTACAGTGTTACCATATTGTAACATGTGACGTATGACAGAAAATGGACTAGGCTATGAATGATAGCTGCTTGATGGTTTGGTAGCAAGTGAGAGCAGAACGCCACCGTTCTATTCGGAGGGACTGTCTACAGACGTGCACACATGATAGACCATCAGACACACTGTAACTAGGGAAGACATATCATCTTGAGATGAAGACACACATGGTTGACCAAATCATACAAACCAGCTGGGAAGTACTTAAGTACAAATATTTAAGAACTGTACTTAAGTAGCTTTTTCAGGTATCTGTACTTTACTCAAGTATGTATTTATTTGACAACGTTTTACTTTTACTCCTTACATTTTTACACAAATATCTGTACTTCCTATTACATTTTCAAAACAAGCTAGTTAATTTAGTGTTACTGCGTTTGGAAAAAATTGAGGAGTTGTTGATTTATTTTGCATAATTTAGGGCCTTCCCCAATATCATCAATACTGTTTTCAAACCTAGAAAAGAGAAGAAATACTACCCCTGGTGGACTATTGGCGCATATTACGTAAATTATGTAACAAGACAAAACAGACAAGAAAGGCTCTTTCAGTATGAAACAAGAGACGGAAATATAAATGTCGAATCTGGCAACTATAGCCTACACCATTTACAGATTTAGTAGCAATGCTAGTCAACTCTTCTGTATTTAGCCACAGGATCGGCATCGAATGTCATATTGGGCAATACACTTAAGATTTGTAATATACAGTATTTCTATTAGATATTAATTTGCAACATTTTTGTATATGGTGTTAGGGTTTGAATTTAAGTTGAACAGTTTTCAAGAGTATGTAAGCATGCTTATTGGCCTGTAGGAAGGCTACATAGCTTTGATGGTGGCTGTCTATGAGAAAAGAATCCAGGAAATGTGAAAGGTATGGCCTACATTGAATGCAGTTTGTGCCAAAGCAATGAACCATCTTTCAGTTTGATATTGCTGTGCTCACTGTGTTAGGAGTTTTGGGTCCTAGCAATTGTACAAATCTATATCAGGATATACATACAGTATTATAGTAACATTATTTAGATTCTCTTTTTATTATACTATTAAAACATTAATGTCCTCTCGAGGTTCAGCTAGCTTTTGTCCAGAAACAGCTACTACAATTTAATGTTGTTCACAATTTCTACTTTTACTTGAGTACAGAAGGTGAATCAGTACTTTCACACAAGTATCTGTACTTTTACTTAAGTAATGACTTTGTATTTTTGACACCTCTGCAAACCACCCACACCAGGAAACACACAGAGTGGGATGGGGTGTCTGACAGCACCGTAGCCAGGGTGAGACCCGTCCGGCTTAACGGGGATGTTAAGGCCCCTGCTGCATACTACCAAATGCGTGGCCTATCGCAAAGTGGACAAGCGCTCTGCCTGTTCCAAGCATACATCAGGCGGACGCCATTTTTGTATACAAAAGTGCTTTAAAATTAGCAAAAATGATAACTCCCAATTTTTATGTGCAGACATTGTTTCCCATGAACCATATTGGTGTAACTAAGATATTCGGTGGAAAGAAATATTTCAAAAAACACAAATTTGTGAGTTTAGTAGGGCATCCATTGCTGTCTGCACCACAGACTAGAGCACAGACAAGACAGACTAGAGCACAGACAGGACACAGCAGGACAGCGTAGAGTACAGCAGGACAGACTAGAGCACAGACAGGACACAGCAGGACAGACTAGAGCACAGACAGGACACAGCGGGACAGACTAGAGCACAGCAGGACACAGCAGAGAAGACAAACAGCTACACCTGTACAACCGGCAAAGCAGTGTATAATGCTTATACATTACTGTGTGAACCAAGTGCACGTGCTTGTGCAAACACACACGCAAGAGCCTAACAGGTTAGAAAAAAAAAACATACACACACACGGTACTGCTGTGTCAGCGTAACACAGGTACAGTAGCCTTAACATACCAGGTTTGAATCTGATGAGACCCGATCTGTTTGTACACGTTCCCTCTGGGAATATCATGATCTGGAAAGACACACACGCACATGCGCACGCACGCACACACACAGGATTGCAATTACCAACCAACTATGCCTTCAATTAGTCTTCAACTATGCGTGGTTGATGTGTGAAATGTTGTGGACAACAGTCAGTTTGGCTAGTCTCATGTTACTGTAGCTAACTTCCCCAGCAGAACTAATACCTATTAATACTACAGGTGTTTGCCTTTGTTTTGGTTTTGGTTGGGGACAGGGTGGTATGGAGGTGAACTACACACATATTCTGTGTAGGTTATAGTAAATGATTGACTGCTTTGTAACATAACCGGTCTTTAAGATAGCAATGGCCAAGGTCTTGTTCAAACACTGCAACTTGAGTCTGGCACATAACCAGAGTGTGTGTGCGTGTGCGTGTGCGTGTGTATGTGCACGCGCGCGCTGTACACTGAATGTGCATTACCTGCGGCCACTCCCCTCTGGTACGAGACCTCCTCTTGATCTCGTCCACGGTTTTTCTACGAGAATCCTGGTCGGAGCGGAACACTAGCACGGGCCTGATGTAGCTGATCAGAGCTGGACAGACAGACAGACAGACAGATGATTTATGTGACTCTTAATACAGCTCTCAGTAAAGTCAGTTTGTCAGGTTTAATGCATTACTGGTTAGAACCTACTGTCTGAACTTGGTTTTATCCTCCTCTGCATCTTTAGGGAGGAGTAACAAGAGTGTAGGATTAAACAAGCACATATCTGCTATATACAAAAGCCATGTAGATAAATTAATGAGTAATTCAATCAGATAAGAAAAGAAGCATTTCAACAGAAGCATTGTAATTATCGCTTCTAAAAATGACATGGTGTGTGGATGTAGCAACAGGTTTGCTGCTATAAAATATTACATAAAGGCTCTGAATTGAGCCATTATGCTACTGTCACATGATAAGAATGCCAGACGCCAAGCCCAGCCCGTGTAGGCAGGTAACTGACAGCCCAGGAACGTCAGCCGTTTATGCCCACGTATGAATGGCAATCCATGCCCAGCAGAAAAATACAATAAAAATAATAATATTAAATCATAAATAATTTTAGAAATTGTCATTATTACTTATTATATAAATAACAATTTCAATACTCACTGCCCCAAACCGGAACGCTCATGCTCTCCAGTTTGGTGACGATCGAACACATCGTCATGGTGACGGGAATGGCGTCAAAGTAAGAGGAGTGCGGTGCCACGGTGAGTATGGGCGCCTCGGAGGGCAGCGCCCGCTCACCTTTCACCTTGACCCAATGGAAGCCTACACAGAACCACATGGCCCGCATGATGATGCGGAGTGACAGGTCAACCAGCCTATCAGGAGACACAGAGGTTAGCTTCACCAGAGACATTAGAGTTTACTGCCGACGTCACGCTGACCTCACCAATCTCTTTTGCAATTATCCTTATGACTCAACATTATTTCACCTGCTATGTGTCCTGGATGATTATTAGTGTCGAGGTGTCCTTGAGCAAGACACCTAACTCTAACTGCTTCCAGTGGTCAGGTGTCTCCTTGCATGGCTGACATCGCCATAATAATGTAAAGTGCTTTAGATAAAAGTGCTATATAAATGCAGTCCATTTACCATAATTCTTCCTGTACTTTTATACCAGTTTAAATATCTTCAGAGCAGGAATACAACCCATAAAATGCACTTGTGCCATTTTGATCAGTTTGTCTTGCCAGAACATGTTTGTACTTTCGTCTGCTAACCAAAGAAAAACGAAGCATGCTTAGAAGCTGCTGTGAGGCGCGATGCACTAATAACAATGTAAGAAACCTTGTATAGCTGTTGAAGTGAAATATTTAGACAAAAGTAATTGTAAATACAAAGTACGCAAACTAGGAGGGAAACACATCGGCGTGAACAATATGCTAAATTACATTATCTAGCTAAAAACTGTCAATATTTCACCATGTCAGAAATATATTTTAGCATGCTATGTCAACCAGCGTCTTTTAGGCATTTTGCCAATGTGACTGCAAGCAATTAAAGGTAAACTCAGTTATTGCAAGCTAAACAGTGCATTTCGATGTGTGGAGGGAAAAATACTGTTTGGATTTGAGCTATAGCAAGCTTTTGAGAATTATTGAATGGCCCTGCCTTTAAACGTGATCTTTGGTGGTTAATGCGCTAGCATAACCTGACATACCAGAGGAATTGTTGTCACAAGTCCATCTGGGGAGCCGTACATTGAACGTGCTTGTGAAAGGCTGTACTTTCAAAAACATACTTGGCAGCTGATTGGATGAACCATCTGGTAATTTTCGCTGTTGGCACCATGGTCGGCACACTTAAACCACGCCCGCATAGCTATAAACGATGCTGATTGGAAAACCACGCCTGCATAGCTATAAAAACGACACTGATTAGAAAGTTCAGTTGCTACTCGGACACATTCAAAATTATGCCGAGGCTTTCCAGACTGATTCTCACAGAGAAATTAAACTGAAGCTAGCCTCGCGAAACCTTCTGAAGACTTCTGAACAGAACAGTATGTACAGTATTAATCTGTGACAGCAAATATGGCAGTTGGTAGTTCTAAAGCTATAGAGAAGATTGGTTCTTTCCTCCCAATGCATGAAACCATTAATTCATTAAAGAATTGGTCCATTGGTAGCGTTCTTAGTCCTGATACCTGTTTCCTTTTTAAGTCAAGTCAAGTCAATTTTATTTATATAGCCCTTAAACCAATAGTGTGGTTGCACCAACGCAAACCGAACATTGCGTATGTGTAGTACAAATATACCTGCTTTTAAAACCTTACTTTGGTGTTTATCAGATTTTACGTGGGATTGTAGTATACAGTCTTTATATCCTGGAGACCACTGAAGGTGCAGATATGGTTCTCTCCCCATTCATTTAGATACAGCCTTCCTAATGACTGTCCGGAGAAGTCCCCCAACTTGCCTATAGACTTTAGCTTAAAACACACACACGCACACACGCACACACACAGACACACACGGACACACACGGACACACACGGACACACACGGACACACACCTCCTCCACCAAGACTGTGGCTCCATAGTGAACTGGGAGCGCCCCAGAGTTGCTGCGAAGGCGAACGGCCAGGCCAGCAGCATGAAGAAGGCTGCCAGCACCAACCTCAGTGGGAACACAGTCACCGACATCACCCCTATCTGGATGGACAGGGAGAGATATGGGAAGGGGAAGGATTTATTCTTGTGCAATTCATATCACCAATGTCTATTTATTGATAACAAGAACTCAAAAACTTCATGATAAATTAAATAGTACAGGTAGATATGGTCCCTTTGTCTTTCCCAGTAAATCCAGTAAAGTAAATCCTCTTATCTGACAAAAGGCTTTACAGTTCCCTCAAACATCTTGCAATTCCAACAGACCCCACAAGATAATCGTCAAGAGCACAATGATTTGTCACCTGTCCACACATTCCTGTCGAGGTGACGGATATGGCCAGTTCTGCTAGGTGTGAACCAGACTGAATCTCACGCACCCCCCCTCCTCCAATTAGGGCAGAGCAATAGACATCCATCATGGCTCTCTGGTTAGCCCCTGGACCAAGAGGAGCACACTGTATAGCATATAGCTCTGGGTTTCATGTTGACGCCAAGTGGAGGCGTTTTAGAAAAGCAGGGATGTAGAACACCATACTTGAGGCCGACTATTCAGGGTGAACAAACTGGATGACATGACTCACCCTGTACCATTCAGGCACGTGTCTGTCTGACAGCAACGTGTGAATGACTGTAACCCTGGATAAGTCCTGGCTTGTTCACTAAAGCTTCAGGCAAGTCACAAATGTGTGAAAACCAGTACAGAGCTTCAGAAGGTTCCTAGGCTCACATTATGGTCTAACTGACCATAGCATTGCACGGAAAAGATAGGAGGTTAGCCCTTTTTGCAAGGGCCCTCGGGATGTATGACTCCTACTTGTGGCATTAGCACTATGCTAAGACAGTCTTGCACAATGCCAAATTCTAACATCTGAACTGTCAAGCCAATAGCTCTTAATATGTCATAATGATGAGTGAATAAGTGAGTGAGTGTATGGAGGAAGGGGGGGGG